>CANUEX010029558.1:0-67492 GCA_948099535.1 Jatropha multifida | reverse complement strand
TCCAACTGTTTGATTTGCAATTTCATATACGACTCTCTAGTCTCAAAAATGGTGATTATGAGGCTGTTAGCCTCAATCGAGCTAACCCAACACACCAACCTCAGAGGCTGACCGACTAATGCATTTACACACACCATCTCCGTGTCTATAAAAACTTCATAGAATTTTCTTGTCCCCTCACCAAAACCTCTCTGTTATCTAAGTTTTTAGTAACATGGCTTCTTCCCGTTTCTTCATTTCAGCTATGCTGATTATCGCATTGTTATTGTCGGGCATCGGAGTTTCAATGGCAGCTCGCCGCAGCCTGCAGGAACCACTTTTTGGCTATATCCCACGTTTAGATCTTCCTCCACTGCCTCGCACTGGAAATACTTTTCCTGTTCCACCGGTTGTTAGGTTGCCTCCTTATCTAGTTGGAAGAAGACCATCGATCCCCTCATTTTCATTTCCTACTCCACCTTCTCGTTAATTTTTTTTTATATTATTGAAATTTCCCCTTATTGTAAGATTAAAAGCAAAATCTTATTCCTGCATACTAGCTAGGTTATATAAGAGAGTGTTATTTATGATTAAGAAGATGCTTGGTGTGGAAAATTTGTATGGTTTGCTCTAGTTCCATACGTAATAAAAGTCCATGAATATAGTAATATGGCCAATTTGATTATCAATGTAATATGGGAGAGTTGGAATATTAGTAGGGATTGATACTAAATTTGGCATCGAAGACGATGGTGGCAATTGCAGAAGATTGCGAGCTGCTAACGTCCATGCTTGAAAATGACAAAGCAATAAAGAGAGCAAGAATGAAATAATTGAAAGAGGCCATGTTTATACATATATGTTCCTCTAATGCCGACTTTCTTATTAGTCTGAATGAGAAAAACAAGTTCTATTGGTAGGCTTTTATAGCTGAAAAATCTCATTTGAGTCATTTTTGTTAGTTGACCTTTAATTTCTCATCCATTTTCCACTTAAAAGTTGATAAATGTAGTTAAGGTTAGATATATAGATGCACTGCCACAACATGTTTGAGTCAGAGATTCGATTGTGTTGTATGAGGTAGGTATACATTTTCTGTTATCTAATTCGTGGATTATCTAACTTTGAGTTCTAGATGCCAAAAAAATGAGTCATCAATCTGTTTTTTATAATAGAGAATTATTTTTTAAAATGAAAAAAATAGATTACAAGACCGATACTGAACGAGTTTGTTAAGATATTTTTATGGGTAAGATTTGCATTTGAAAAATATCAAATTTCAGAAATTGAAGCCTGTATCTTGACCAATGAATAAGCCTTATTACATTCCAAATTTTATTTTATTATTACAAAACCAATTGGATTATTGTTTTATAATTATGATTTTGAACTTAGGGATCCTTTTATCATTGGTGTACAAACAATCAAATTTGAATTCTTAAATGATAATTTTATGAAAGGAACTAAATTTGAAAAGAGATTCAAATTATATAATCAAATATTCATTAAATTAGGTTTATAGGACTTCAAACAAGGGTTGAGTGTGGGAAGTGGCAAAGAGCCTGATTATTAGTTGATGACTTCAAATATTATTTGGTGGAAGCATTTTTTGACCTCATTACATTTAAAAGTCGATATTCTAACTAGCAACCGCAACTACAATTTAACAACTTATAATGGGAAGTTAAGCTAACCAAGAAACACTCATCAACTTAAAAGAACTTCACAATTTTCCCTAACTAAACCACCTAAGTACAAATCTCATTATCTATATAAGCTCAAAACCAGACGTTCATTTTCTCATCCCAAACACAACCAAAGCCCTTTTCTTAGTTAACGCTCATAATTAATTATGGCCTCTTTCAAGTGCTCAATCCTTATTGCTTTCTTCATTGCTTTATCATTTTCAAGCATGGATGTTGGTATAGCAGCTCGTCATCTCTTGCAATTGCCTCCATTGCCTTCTATTCCAAACATGCCAAAGCCTACATTCCCACCGTTGCCTAGCAATATTCCAACTCTGCCTCAGCCTGCATTGCCAACCTTACCAACTACACAGCCTTCTTTGCCTAACCCAACTGCACTGCCTCCACTTCCAAGCTTCCCCACCATGCCTGCTGTTCCTAAGGTCAATTTGCCTCCATTGCCAAGCATGCCCTCTATCCCAGCTACAATTCCTTCTATCCCGTTCCTTTCTCCACCGCCTGGCAACTAATTAAATCTTGGAACGTCCCTTTGCTGCACTTCCATGCATGGAGCTATTTTGTGACACTGATCATATATAGCTTGGTTTTTATTTACTTTATGTGTTTGAGCATTGTCAATTTCTCATTATTGACATTTGTTTACTACTGTAATTTCTGATTATTGTCTTTTTCATATAAAATATTTGTATACCATCTTGCCAACATTAGCCTATTCATTATATTGTGTATCCAGTATAAATTTATTGTTTTAATTGATTTTATATACAGTTTTACGGTAGTTAGATGGCACGGTACTAATTGCTTAATACTAATTTTTTAGTATTGATTATCAATCCAAACATCCTAAGCTAATCTAGAAATGCAATTTTTAAAAATTGGTGCTTAGTTTAGTTTTATTTAAAACTATAAAAAATTAAAAAGTTGGTTTGATTTGTTGTTTTGAAGTTGAAACTCTTCAAATTGAACGGAACTAAACATATCTACAATTTGTTTTTTTTTTCATTTAAATTTGTATTTTAAAAATAAATTAGACATTTTTTTAATAAATCGTGTATTGTATCAACTATCAAATGACAATAATGCTGTGTCTTTTATATCTCCTCTCACACAAATAAATTAGATATCGCACACTCAAAGTGTCTTTTATATATCTCATCTCACGGAAAGCTTTTGGCATGTCTTTCCAATCAAAGTACACCGAACCATGAATACTGCTAGTGTTAATGCTAGGGGGTGTTTTGACCCGTGGAAGATCCGGCCGTGGCCCAGGTTTGACCCATGGAAGATCCGGATGTGGCCTGATCTTGACCAGTGGAAGATCCGGATGTGACCCGGGCTTGCCCTGTGGAAGATCTAGATGCGGCCTGGATTCGCCCAATTAAACGACGAATCATAGCATCTTTAAATTGTTTGCTATTAACGTCATATTTAAGCTGCTTTGCTTGCTTTTGGACACTCCTTCTCCAGTAGTTCTTTATCTCATTGTCAGTCCTTCCCGGCAAATGCTCCGCTATTTTTGACCACCTTTTAACATTTAAAAAAGAGAAAAAAAAACACAAGTAAATATTAGATTATGCCAAGAAAATAAAATCCTAGCAATAACCAGTTCAATTTTTTTTTTGGTACAATTAAGAAGAATCATTCCCTCCAATCGTACAACGTATGGGGTTTTTGCCCGCTCGTCAAAGAATCAGAACCATTATTTGATAATTAAGTACCTATTGCCCCATCGAGAATGAAGTTCAAGAATTAAGAGTTGTTCTTCAAGAGTTATGTTGCCACGTCGAACATCGGGCCGCAAATAGTTTAACCATCTTAATCTACAGCTTTGACCAGTTCGTTTCAATCCTGCAAAGATCAAATTGCACTGGGTACGTATTATTCAACAAGAAGAATGAATGGTTATTAAGGGTAATTAATGAAGGATTTAATTTTAAACAAAACCTGCATAGCGAGCAGCTGCGTTCCAGCGTCCTTCGCCATGGATGGCGATATAATTTCTAAGCGTTAAGTCTTCTTCCACAGTCCATGGACCTTTCCTTATGTCCAAATCTTCTTCTTTTTGGTAATCTTTATCGGGAATCATCTGACGATCTTCTTGGTCTGGGTTTACAAGAGATCCCAGTTCGAGGCCCAAGTTCATGTCATCAGTTTTCTTGAAATTTGCAACTGAACTGCAACTATGATCACAAGAAGGCTGAGAACTACTTTCAAAAGGATCATCACCAGCATCACTCCGGCTCTGGCTGGAGCTAGAAGAGGTAGATCCTGAATTAGGAATCGACTCATCGTCAAAGAACCAAAACCTCATTTTTCAAAAATTTTCTTTTTGTTTGTCTTAGATTTGTTTCACATCATATGATCTTTAATAAAGGTTACAGACAGATTTGAAAATGAACTAAGAAATTTCCAAGAGCTTTCTATTTCAATTGCCTTGGTATTTTCCGAGTACTTTCTTGCTTTCCTCTTTTCCTTCCTTCCCACCATTTCAAAAAGTCCGGCTGTGAATATATTCTTGGCAGTGGTATGGTTAACATGCGTCTGCTTCTAAAATAATTAGAAATCGAATCTTGAAAGTCGACTCCTATTCTCAAGAATAAATATCTGTATATCTCAAAACCTTTTTATATATGCTTGTTTAATAAATAAGCCAAATGATCGATTTGAAAAACTGGACTGAGCTACTCACAGTTCATAATTAATTTGATAAAAGGCCATTCTAATTTGTTTTTTTATAATTCTTTAATAAATTAGTCAAAAACTCATGAATCACTTATTTGTAGGTATATGAACCAACTCATATGGAATTTATATATAGACATAGATTTCTGAGCATAAATGTACTTTTTAAAATTACTTTCTGGGAAGTAATTTTAAATAGTATAATACTAATAATTAAAGATTACAGGTTTATGATTAAAAAAAAAAAACTCTGTTAAGCTATTTAGGTTTACAAGTTTTACATAGTCTAACAATTCTCGCTCAAGTAGTCTTAACTCGTTTATTAATAATAAGCCAAGCCACCTATGGATTGTAACTGAATTGGCAATACAGGATTGGTTTATAGAAAAAATTTTCAGATTCGATGGTCACTATGACTAAGCTCCAAGTTAGATTAGGCAGTTCCTAATAATAGGATCCGAATACCGGTAGTTTACACTAAAAAATAATAATAATAAGCCTTCGTTAACCTGGGATTGATGGGCGAAAACCCCTTGAATGCATAACAAGGCTTCATTAACCTTCCTTATCAAAGCAATTTTTTTATATAGTTAAAAAACGAAAAAGGAGCCATAGAAAATTGGCTTTCCAGGTACCAGTAGATATGTTGTCTTTGAATTTCAAATGTTTGGTCTTAAATTTGCGAAACATTTGAAATTGGTTAGATTTCACTGAGTGAAATTGGTTCTTATAAGACATCAAATACCAATCCTATTTTTAAGTTCAACTTTACTAAATATTTTCTTGTTAATCCCTTTAATAATTCATGGCAAATCACTATTTTTTTTTTTTTTTTGTTCATGGCAATGGTAAGTGTATAGTAATCATAAAATAAGAATCAAGAGTCCAAATTTATTACAAAGTGGGTAAAAAAAATACAACACTCCAAACCATGAAAGTACAGGTAAGAATCCAAACCATAGTCTATAGTATATGTAGCACCTACATAAGAACAATCTGAAATCTGAACAACAAACAAATCATCAACTGAACAAGAAACATCCAATAGAAATTCCTATCATAGACAAAATCTGACGAGACTATACCAAGTTCGTAAAATCCAAGGACAGACATAGAAGATAATGGTACTACTAGCTTTTAAGGACTAGCTGTTGACTGAGGTGGTTTGACGTCCTTGGGAATAGTTGGAATGGTAGGCAACGCAGGCTTCGGTAGTTCAGGCAATTTGGGCAGTACTTCAGGCTTTGGTAATTCAGGCATTTTGGGTAGTTCAGCCGTTTTGGGCAATTCAGGGATTTTGGGTGCTTCAGGTTTTGGCAGTTCAGGTGTTTTGGGCAGTTCAGGTGCTTTGGGCAATTCAGGCATTTTGGGTACTTCAGGTTTTGGCAGTTCAGGTGCTTTGGACAGTTCAGACATTTTGGGCACTTCAGGTTTTGGTATTTCAGGCATTTTGGGCAATTCAGACATTTTGGGTACTTCAGGTTTTGGTACTTCAAGCGTTTTGGGTGGTTCAGGTGCTTTGGGCAATTCAGGTTTTGGTACTTCAGGCGTTTTGGGTAGTTCAGGTGCTTTGGGCAATTCAGGCATTTTGGGTACTTCAGGTTTTAGTAGTTCAGGTACTTTGGGCAGTTCAGGCATTTTGGGCACTTCAGGTTTTGGTAGTTCAGGCATTTTGGGTAGTTCAGGCGTTTTGGGCAATTCAGGCATTTTGAATACTTCAGGTTTTGGTAGTTCGGGCGTTTTGGGTAATTCAGGCGTTTTTGGCACTTCAGGTTTTGGTAGTTCAGGGGTTTTGGGTAGTTCAGGCGTTTTGGGCAATTCCGGCGTTTTGGGTAGTTCAGGCGTTTTGGGCACTCCAGGTTTCGGTAGTTCAGGCGTTTTGGGCAATTCAGGCGTTTTGGGAAGTTCAGGTTTAGGCAATTCAGGCATTTTGGGTAGTTCAGGCAACTTCGGCACTTCAGGTTTTGGCAATTCAGGTACTTCAGGCTTTGGCAAGGTTGGGACTTTTGGAAGCTCGAACTTTGGTAATGGTGGCAGCTGAGGCTTAGGAAGCTGAGTATCCAGAAGATGACGCCCCTCTACCTGGACTGATAAGGGGACTAGCAAGAGCAGAAATACAAAGAATGGAAAGCGGAGACACTCCATATTAGAAAATCTAAAAAACATCTGTCTGATATACTTCAAAAGATGAGCAAGTAACTCCTGTTATATTATATTGATTGTTGTTCATCTGTATTGGGCTTTTATAGATCTGGGAAATGGTAAATAGGGAAGCTTGAAGAGTGATTAGGTGGGAAATTAAGGTTACTGTGTTTTTGGTAGTTCAACTTCTTTCACCTATAATACTTCCAAAATAATCACGACGACTGTAAGCTTTTCTGAAGTTGAGCATTCTTCTGTTTCTCTTTCTTTTTTCTTGAAGATTGGAAACTATTTCCATTTTTATTATTTATTTACTTGTAATCACGACATATGTCAACTATAAATATTTTATTCATCAAAACAGGAACATAATTCACACGTTGCTTGTTCCATCTTCAACCATGAAACCCTTGCCGTTGATCTTCCTTTGTTTAGGTAGATAAATAAATAAAATTGTTCTAAGAATAATATTGCAAATGCTTATATATTCTCACCAACTTCTAACTAGTTGGGCCAACCTAGCTTTATCCTTCTTGTTGTCTGATTTTGCATTAATGATATTAGTTTAGTTGGTAGATGTTCGTAGAATTGGACCACCCAATTATTGAACCGATTGATATAATAATCAGTTTATTAGTTTCATTGGTTCAACCAGTTTCACTCAATCAAAAACCACTCAAACATAATTTTAAAATTTACTACTATATTAGTTTTTAAAATTAAGAATAGAAAATAAGCCAAACCTATCCAATCCATCTTGTCAACTAGTCAGGTCAGATTTTAAAAACACTATAATTGATGCTGTTTATAGAGACCTAGATTGCATTGATAGGTAGGGGTGACCAAATGGTCGGTTCGGTTCAAACTAAACTAACTAAATTCTTTTTACAATAAATCAAATTGAACCAAAGTTTATACATAGACCAAATCAGTTGGTTCAGTTCATTTTGTTCAATTTTTACTATTTTAGTTCGATTTTAAGCCCAACCGCATAATATTTGTTTAACCGAATTAAACCAAGCAACAAATTCAATTCAAATCAAGCCCATGAGAAATGGGACACCATACGACGTAAAGATGGGACATATAAATTTTCAAATAAATAAATAATCTGTCATAATAAATATAATTTATTAAGAAATTTACATAAGTAAACAATGATATCAAAATGAATCATAAACGTAAAATAAATAAAAAAAATTTCTGTGTATTGTCCCTCTTGTGCATTTCAACCAACAAAGTGTTTACATCCCACAAGGTTCACAACTTGGTCCAGGTCTATTAGTGTAAGGATAGAGACCACAGACTTCTTTTCTTAATTCAAAATATTACTGAGAACGTAAAAATATTCCAATAAATATAAAACAAAGAAAGACAGAAACCAGAAGAGAATGAATAGCTGAAACAATTTCTTGTATAGAAAATTAACTGAGAACATACATAATCTGTAAATTAAACCGAAAATAAGTAGAAAAAAAAAATACAAACTTTAAACAGAACAAACACATAGTATAATTGAAGTATGTATACAATACATAAATAATTGTACTCTCAAGAAGAGACGCTCAGACTCAAATACAGCAGATCATAAATCAAAGCTTGTAGCGTAGAAGATATGGTATTTAAGGACTAGTGGTTGACTGAGGTGGTTTGATGTCCTTGGGAAGAGTTGGTATAGTAGGAAATGTAGGCTTTGGCAACTCAGGCAAGTGTGGAAATGATGGCAACTCAGGCTTTGGCAATTCAGGAATTTCAGGCAGTTGAGGCTTTGGCAATTCAGGAAATTTCGGAGCTTCAAGCTTTGGTAACTCATGCAAGTGGGGAAATGATGGCAGCTCAGGCTTTGGCAATTCTGGCAATTTTGGCACTTCAGGTTTTGGTAATTCAGGAATTTCAGGCAGTTCAGGCTTCGGAAATTCAGAGAATTTGGGCAATTCAGGAAATTTTGGAACTTCAAGCTTTGGCAACTCAGGCAATTCAGGCTTAGGAAGCTCAGGTATTTCTGGCAATGTTGTCTCTAAAAGATGTCGAGCCTCTATACAAATTGACAAAGTGATTAGCAAGAGCAGAATAATGAACGAAGAAGAGCGAAGATTGGCCATAATTTGCAGCAGATGACAAAAATATGTAGTTAGTTTCTCTTGTCACTTTTGTTGTGTGTTGTGCTGATTTTCACTTCTGCTGGGCTTCTATAGAAGTGGGAACTGGAGAATGGAAAAGCTTCAGGGCTCACTTGGCAGGAAAGCTTGTGTCATGATAGTTCAACTTCTTACCTATGACACTTTCTTAATATTCTTTGTACTATATATTACATAATACATTATTGTTGTTTCTTGAGATTAGTTGAAAGGCTTCATAGCTTTGGATGGTAAACTAAATGAAGAACTAGACAAGTTCATTAATTAAATAAGCATAAAAAATGATACTCATCTTCAGCTAAAAGACTAACTGAACCCAAAGAACATAGTTCCTAACTATAATGAGTCTCAGGAATTTAACCTATCCCATACAAATCTCCAATCAGTCTCAGGAATAAGGCTGCTAGCTGAATACTGAAAGCAACTAAATTTTATAACTCACTCTGCCTCAGCAAAATATAAGTTGCATGTCTTTCTGGCATCAAAAAATACTTTTTGTACTTTATCAGATTGATTCTTCTTTTATTGCCTAATCTTTCTTCACCTAACTTTATTCTTCTTGTTTTCTTGAATTTAAATGATTTTGCACTGTGATAGTACTTCACATGCTAATTAGACCGACTAACCAGTTTATGGTTTTGATTGGTTCAACCAGTTAAATTCAATCAAAAACCACTCAAATAAAGTTTTGAAAATTAAAAATATCAAACTGTTTTAGATTTTTTAAGATTAAAAATTGAAAATAAACCAGATTTAGTTATTCAACATATTGCTGACATCATTGAAATATTCCAAGAAATAAAATAAAGAAAGACAACAAATCAGAAGACTATGGCAGCAAGCTAAACAAAATCTGCAGGAAACAGAAACTATACCTAATGAGCAATGAAGCTGAATGGCTAAAAAGAAAATACTGGTGCAAGATCAATATAAAAAAACTCCTAACTAGATTAAGAGGCCTTTTTAAGATTAGGGGAGGTTATAAGGATGTGTCATGTGTCTTTTCCAATGAATTGTTTACTATTGTCGGCACCGAGTAGCTTTCTATAGACGGTAAATACATGCATTTCAAGCTAACTTTTGGACATGATTAGCTCTTTTCCTTGATTACTAGCTCAAAAGCCTAATTATTCTACTGTGCAATCCAATTCCAGTAACCAATAAAAAAAATGTGAAGGGTAAAGTATATATAATATTTCATTTATACCAAATAAATAAGCTGAAACAGTTTCTTACACAGCAAATTAACTAAAAACATGCAAAATGCGAAGCTAAACCAAAAAAAAAAAGTAGAAAGTACAATCTGAACAGTATCAACACATGGTACAATTTAACTATGTATAAAATACATAACTAATCAGACTCTTAAGAAGAAGCACTCTGACTCCAATATAGCAGATTATAAATCAAAGCTTGTTTAAGGACTAGTAATTGTCTGAGGTGGTTTGAAGTCCTCAGGAAGAGTTTGTATAGTAGGAAATGTAGGCTTTGGCAACTCAGGCAAGTGGGAAAACGATGGCAGTTCAGGATTTGGCAACTCTGGCAATTTTGGCACTTCAAACTTTGGCAATTCAGGAATTTCAGGTAGTTCAGGCTTTGGCAGTTGAGGAATTTCAGGAAGTTCAGGTTTTGGCAATTCAGGAATTCAGGCTTTGGCAATTCAGGAAATTTAGGTACTTCAAGCTTTGGCAACTCAGGCAGTTCAGGCTTAGGAAGCTCAGGTATCTCTGGCAGCGTTGTCTCTAAAAGACATCGAGCGTCTGCAAGAATTGACAGGGTGTTAGCAAGAGCAGAATAGTGAAGGATGGAGAGTGAAGATTAGCCAGAATTTCAGGCAGATGACAAAAATGAGTTTGAAAGCTATGAGACTAGTATCTACTTCAAGAATAAGTAGTAAGTTTCTCGTCACTTTTGTTGTGTGAGTTGTGCTAATTTCACTTGGGTTGGCCTTTTATAGATGTGGAAATTGGAGAATGGTATAGTTTTGAGGCTGACTTGGTAGAAAAGCTTTTGTCTTGATAGTTCAACTTCTCACCTATTACACTTCCTCAAAGCTAATAATCTTAGTCTTATAATACTTAACTTTATAAGTTATTGTTGCTTCTTGAGATTAGTTGAAAGGCTTAATAGCTTTGGATGGTAAACTAAATGACGAACTAGACTAGTCCATTAATTAAAAAAACACAAAAAATGAAACATATCTTCAGCTAGAAAGACTAATTAAACCCTATTGCCTGTTTGCCATTCTCTAGATGAAGGAATATAGTTCTTAAATATGGTAAGTATCAGGAATTTTACCTATCTCATGGCATCTGGTTTAAAGCAGAATGAAACCTTGTGTTGATAGTTGATTGGTTATTCAGACTCAGACAGGTCTGGAAGCATTGATGATATGAAAAGCTCATTCGGGTATCTATTCCTTTTTGGTGCAGGAGTATTTAATGAACTCAAAGAAGCAAGATCTGATTTTTGAATCCTCTGCTGAGGCAGAAAACATTGTGATAGCTAACTAATTAAGACTGCTATTTAATTAAGTGGTATGCGAATCTTTGGTTTTCCCATACGTCTTACTATATATAGGTATATGTGTTTTCTGTTGTCTCCCTGTTTTCTATTTATCTATTCTGATTTAGTTAACAAAGACTATTAAGGGTGCCTCTTCAACTTCTGCATTTGATACCAATTACACTTGACCAAGTAGCACTATAGTTGTCTCCAAGGCTGTAATGTTGCAACTAGTCAAAGCCTAATTAATTTTAGAGAAACAAGAAATATCTGTAAATGGTTCCACTTTTCCATTTCAATCAAGCATGTGTTCACATCTTACCAAGGTTGACGACTTAGTCCTGGTACTTTAGTTTATACACAGACTAGTTTTCTTGATTCAAAATATTACTGAAATCGTAAGAAAAATGGTAATTAGAAGACTACGGCAGCAACCTAGACAAAATCTGAAGGAAACAAATAATACTTAAACGACAAGGAAGCTGAATGGATAAAAGAAAATGCTGATACAAGATCAACATAAAATACTCCTAGACAGCATTAAAAAGACAATTAGATATCCTTCTGTTACATTAAGAGGCATTTTCAAGATCAGGAGAGGCTTTGAGGATGTGTCATGTCTCTTTTCCGACCAACTGTTTTCTACTGTCAGCATCAGATGGCTTTTTTTCTTTTCTTGATTACTTGCCCTCTAAAGCCCACTTAATCCATTCTATAACGCAATCGCAATAACGAAAGTACAAAATATGAAAGTTATAACATCTCATTTATACCACGTGGATAAGCTGAAATAATTTCATATATAGCAAGTTAACTCAAAACTTACATAATGTGATGTGTAGGTTAAACCCAAAATAAATAGAATTGATACATAGTACAATTGAAGTATGTATACAATACATAATTAGACTCTCAAGAAGAAACACTCGACTCAAATACAGCAGATCACAAATCAAAGCTTGTATCATAGATGGTATGGCTGTTTAAGGACTAGTAGTTGACTGAGGTGGTTTGATTTCCTCGGGAAGAGTTGGTATAGTAGGAAATGTAGGCTTTGGCAACTCAGGCAAGTGGGGAAAAGATGGCAGTTCAGGCTTTGGCAATTCTGGCAGTTTTGGCACTTCAGGCTTTGGCAATTCAGGAATATCAGGCACTTCCAGTTTTGGCAATTCTGGAATTTCGGGCTTTGGTAATGCAGGAACTTTTGGCAGCTCAGGAAATTTAGGCACGTCAAGCTTTGGCAACTCAAGTTTTGGCAATTCTGGAATTTCAGGCTTTGGTAATGCAGGAATTTTTGGCAGCTCGGGAAATTTAGGCACGTCAAGCTTTGGCAACTCTGGAATTTCAGGCTTTGGTAATGCTGGAATTTCTGGCAGCTCGGGAAATTTAGGCACTTCAAGCTTTGGCAACTCGGGCAAATCAGGAATTTTCGGCAACTCAGGCAATTCAGGCTTAGGAAGCGTAGGTATCTCTGGCAATGTTGTCTCTGAAAGATGGCGAGACTCCACACGAATAGACAAGGTGCTTAGCAAGAGCATGATAATGAAGGAAGGTGAGCAAACATTGGCCATAATTTGCAGCAGATGACAAAAATGATTTTGAATTTACTTCAAAAATAGGTAGTAAGATTCTCTTGTCACTTTTGTTGTGTGTTGTGCTGATTTTCACTTCTGCTGGGCCTTTATAGAAGTGAGAAGTGGAGAATGGGAAAGCTTCAAGGCCGACTTGGCAGGAAAGCTTGTGTCTTGGTAGTTCAACTTCTCACCTATGACCCTTCCTTAAAATTAATAATCTTTATATCATAGTATAACATTATCTTTGTAAGTTGTTGTTTCTTGATCAAGATTAGTTGGAAGGTTTCATAGCTTTGGATGGTAAACTAAATGAAGAACTAGACATGTCCATTAAGAACAAATGAAACATATGTCATCAAAAAGACTAAACAGAATGATTTCCCAACAATAATTAGTCTCAGGAGTTTTGCATACCCTTTTAACTGATGCATCCTTAAACTTTTTATTTTTTAAGAAATTACACTATTTGCATAGCTCATTAATAGATTTCCATTGATAAGTTTGGTTCCTAATCACCAAAAAGGATATCCAAATGATCCAATAGGTCAAAAACGAAAGTTCAGGGGAGCAATAGACTTTTCTGCATAATATAATGGTGAATTTAATAATTACCCCCCTTCAACTTTTGTTTATGATACCAATGACATTTGGCCAAGTGGCAATATGCTGTACATTACAAATCCCAAAACCTACAAAATTAAAAAAATGAAATTTCGTATGTTTTGCTTGTCCATTTCATCCAAGCATGTGTTTACATCTCAACAACTTGGTCCAAGTCCATTACTGTATGTATAAGACTACGCAGACTTGTTTTTCTTTATTCAAAATATTGCTCACATAGTAAAAACATTGCAAGAAATATAAAATAAAGAAGAACAGCAAATCAGAAGACTATGACAAAAACCTGAAACAAAATCAGAAAACAAAAGCAGTACTTAATTAACAATGGAGGTGAATGTCTGATACAAAATCAACATAAAAATTACTCCTACAACTAGATTAGTACTCCTTTTTCTAAACCCCTTCTAGATAATCTTACATTAAGAGGCTTTTTGAGTTCAGGAGAGGCCATAAGGATGTGTAACGTCTCTTTTCCGACGAATTGTTTGTTTACTATACTGCCAGCATCAGGTAGGATTTCATAGAAAATATAAGAATTTCAATTGCGAAGTTCGAAAATGTGATTGGCCTTCTTTTTCTTGCCCTCTAAAGGCTATTTATTCCATTATGTAATATTCCAATAACAAATATATTATACCATATGAATAAGCTGAAATAATTTCTTATATAGCAAATTAACTCAAAGCATACATAATTTGTAACTTAAACCAAAATAATTAGAAAATACAAACTTCGAATTGAATCAACACATAGTACAATTTAAGAATGTTACAATGCAAAATTAGACTATCAAGAAGAAACACTCTGACTCAAATATAGCAAATCATAAATCGAAGCTTGTGTAGCATAGATGGTATAGTTTAACTGTTTAAGGACTAGTAGTTGACTGTGGTGGTTTAATTTCCTCTGGAAGAGTTGGTATAGTAGGAAGTGTAGCCTTTGGCAACTCAGGCAAGTGGGGAAATGATGGCAGTTCAGACTTCGGCAATTCAGGAATTTCAGGCACTTCAGGAAGTTTGGGAAATTTAGGCACTTCAAGCTTTGGCAACTCAGGCAACTCTGGCTTAGGAAGCTCAGGTATCTCTGGCAATGTTATTTCTAAAAGTCGCCGAGCATCAATACAAATTGACAGGCCGATTAGCAAGAGCAGAATAACGAAAGATGGAGAGCGAAGATCGGCCATAATTCCAAGCAAATGTCAAAAATGACTTGGAAAGATACCAGACTAGTATCTACTTCAAAAATAGGTAGTAAGTTTCTCCTTTCGCTTTTGTCTTCCGTTATGCTAATTTTCACTTCTGTTGGCCATTTATAGAAGTGGGAAGTGGAGAATAAGAGGGATCAAGGCTGCTTTGGTGGGAAAGCTTGTGTCTTGGTAGTTCAACTTATCACCTATGACACTTCCTTAAAAGTTAATAATCTTTATATTATGATATTGCATTATCCATAATTTGTTGTTTCTTGAGATTTGCTGGAAGGCATTATAGCTTTGGATGGTAACCTAAATGAAGAACTAGACATGTCCATTAATTAAATAAACACAACAAATGAAACATATGATTCAGCTAAAAGACTAATTGAACCCTATTGCCTGTTTGTTGAAAGAACTTTCTTTTTTTCTGTTACATCTAATGAAAGAATTTATTTCTACTATAATTAGTTTCAGGAATTTTACCAATCTCATAAAGCTATATATATAACAATTGCATCCTTCAAACTTTTTATTTTTGCTAACAAAAGCTCATTAATAATTAATCTGATGAATATGAAATTTGAAATTTTATATCTTTTTAATTATTTTAATTTATATATAGTTAATAAGTTTGCTTCTAAATTACAAAAGGGAAATTCAAAGGGTCAATTTATATCTTTTCTGCATAATTTAATGATGAATTTATGAACTACCTCTGCGACTGTCGTATTGGTACCAACGAAATTTGGCCAAGTGGCACAATAGTCGTCTGCAGGGTTGTAAGGTTGCAAATTCAAACCCTAGTCAAAACCTAATTAACCAAAAAAAAAAGAGGGAAGAGGAAACCTTTTAATGGTTTCTCTTGTCCATTTCAACCAAGAATATGTTTGCATCTCAACAAGGTTCACAACTTGGTCCAGGTCCATTTAGTGCATGAATTAGACCACACAGACGTGTTTTCTTTATTGAAAATATTGCTGAAAGCATAAAAATATTCCAGGAAATATAAAACAAAGAGAAACAGAAAATCAGAAGACCTATGACCAACCCAAAACAAAATCTGCAGAAAACAAAATCAATACTTAATGAAGATTGAAGCTGAATGGCCGAAAAGAAAATACTTATACAAGATCAACACAAATTACTGGACAGCATTAGATTAGTATTTCATTTCTCAACCCCATTAAGATATCCTTATTAAAAGGCCATTTTAAGATCAGGACAGGCTATAAGGATGTGTCATGTCTTTTCTCCGACGAATTGTTTACTACTGTAAGCATTGGAAGCATTTCAACTTTTGTTTCCTTCTTCATTACTTTCTAAAGCCTATTTATTCCATTGTGTAATCCAAGTTAAGTAACAAAAATAAAAAATACGAAAAGTAGAGTATAACATCTCAATTATACCAAATGAATAAGCTGAAACAATTTCTTACATAGCAAATTAATTCAGAACTTACATAATGTGTAGCTTAAACCAAAAATAAGTAGAAAATACAAACTTTGAACAGAACCAACACAGAACAATTTTATTTTAAGTATGTATATAATACATAAATAATCAGACTCTCAAGAAGAACACTTCAACTCAAATACAGCAGATCATAAATCAAAGCTTATAGCATATGTGGTACTTCTTTAAGGACTAGTAGTTGACTGAGGTGATTTGATGCCCTCGGGAAGAGCTGGTATAGTAGGAAATATAGGCTTTGGCAACTCAGGCAAGTGGGGAAGAAAAGATGGCAGTTCAGGCTTTGGCAACTCAGGTTTTGGCAATTCAGGAATTTCAGGCACTGCAGGTTTTGGCATCTCAGGCAAGTGGGGAAAAGATGGCAGTTCAGGCTTTGGCAATTCTGGCAATTTTGGCACTTCAGGTTTTGGCAATTCAGGAATTTCCAGCACTGCAGGTTTTGGCATCTCAGGCAAGTGGGGAAAAGATGGCAGTTCAGGCTTTGGCAGTCCTGCCAATTTTGGCATTTCAGGTTTTGGCAATTCAGGAATTTCTGGTAGTGCAGGTTTTGGCAATTCATGAACTTCAGGCTTTGGTAATTCAGGAATTTTAGGCACTTCAAGCTTTGGCAACTCAGGCTTAGGAAGCTCAGGTATCCCTGGCATTTCCAAAAGATGTCGACCATCTACACCAATTGACAGGGTGATTAGCAAGAGCAGCATTATGAAAGATGGAGAGCGAAGATTAGACATAATGTGAAGCAGATGACAAAATGAGTTTGAAATTTTCAGTAAATTTATTGTCACTTCTGTTGTGTGCTGTGTTGATTTTCACCTGTGTTGGCTTTTATAAGAAAATGGGGAAGTTTCAAGGCTGAATTGGTAGGAAAGCTTGTGTCTTGGTAGCTCAACTTCTCACCGATATATGACACTTCCTTAAAGTAAATAATCTTTGTAATATAATATTACGATATCTTTGTAACACTTCCTTAAATTTTTACGTCATTTTAAATATTTAATTGATATATGATTGTTTATTTTATCCACCAATTGAAAGGTTTGTCTCTAAATTACAAAAAAGGGTACCTACTAATTCTGGCTCAATTGACAACGCAGACTGAATATGTGAGAATATCTATCGGGTTCGATTCCCACTAAACACACCTACAGGGAGGGGCGAAAAACCTTAACTGTGACTAAACTCTGAATCGGATTAAGCGGTCCCTGATAATTGGGTCCGGATATATGATTACACTAAAAGAAATTACAAAAAAGGAAAATCCAAAGGCTGGAATATTTCAAAACACAGAAGATCTTTCTGAATAATTTAGAGATAAATTATTGCATTTCCAATCAGATTATGCATTATGACACAAACACTCAACTAATAAATTAAGCTACTAGCTAAAACTGAAAGTGATTAAATTTTGTAATTCAGCAAAACATTATATTAGCTTTTAGAATTTTAAGCAACAATGTCTGAACTCTTTGATTGGTCTCCATTTTCGGAAAAGCTGGTTCATTGATCCCATTATCAGTTATCGTCAACAGTTAAACTAAACAGACCCTAAATCAAAGCGAGATAACTAGATTTCAGCCATCCAAAGAATACTGGTGGAGATGGCTGCAACAACACTAACCTAAGGCAAATGCTGGAGTCCAAATCAAAATGTGCATAAATTACTCAAAGACTGCTGGGTTACAGATTATTATTTCACTCTAAACCCCACTTAGATGACACTTCTCTATGAGATCTTTCTCTGCAATCAGCTCTCTAGCTTTGCAAATTTCCAAAATTAAATAACTTAGCTCATTGTACAAATAACCATTTTATTTGCTTGTCCCATAATATTTGCAAGGTTTCTAAATTAGATATTTAAACAATTTATTTTCCTATAATAATATTTATTGTTGTTGATTAAATGAATGACTTTTATTAATATTTTGATGAGTTAACGAGTAAAATGGGGCAAATCAATTTTTATTGATTAAATTCTAAACATGCGTATTTTGTCAAACCATACAAATAAAATGGGACGGAGGGAGTCATTTATTATCCCCACATTATAAAATCTTATGGTATTTAGTAATAAATGAGCAGGGACACTTAAAAGTATATATCAATATTATTATAGATTCAGCGTAAAATTAAGAACCATGGGCACAATGACTGTACTATCAGTTCTAGTTGTAACTGAAGGACATAAACGTAATAGTATAAAACACAACAAACTCTCCAGCAGAGCAACTCTCAAGTGGAAAGAAAGTAAACACTAAACGACAATGCAGTAGCAAGAACTGGGCCCTAACGAAACATGAGAAGGTACAGCCTTTTTAAGGACTAGTAGTTGAATGAAAAGAATTAATGTCCTTAGGAGTAGTTGGTTTTGCAGGTAATGTTGATTTAGCCAGCTCAGGTATTCCAGGAAGAGATGACGAGTCAGGTATTTCTGGTTCTTGCACGTCGAGCCCTGGCAGCAAGTCCGCCAATTCTGGTATTGTTGGCAGCTCAGGCAATTCAGGTTCCGGAAGCTCAGGTATTCCCGGAAATGTTATTTCCAGAAGCTGGCGTGCGTCGGTGTTCAGCAATGACATGCCGATAAACAGAAGTGGCAAAAAGAAAGACATGAAATGCCTATAAGCCATGTTTGGAGTGAGTAATGAAATGTTATAGCAACTGTGAATTCTGTCCAATCTGTTTTCTGCATTGGTTCTCATGTTCAGAAGGGGTTTTATAGAAGTGGAAGGTTGGAAGGTATGGAGAATTCTAGATTAGCGGTAGGAAAGACTATGTATTAGCAGTTCAACTTCTTACCTATGATATAGAAATCATTCAAAATCCAAGTTTTCTCCAATCCCAAGATCTTTCCTATTCTTTTTAACCTTTTTTTTCCAGAAATTCACTCTTTCTTGTTCTAGCTTCAAAAGATTAGACTCAAAATAATAGCTAAGCTACCATCAAATTCAGCATATTGTTTGTTTCTTCTTGCCTACTCACGTTTCTCTGTCCTTCAAGTTATTTTGATATGAGAATTTAACATCTTTACTGACGTGTATTTCCAGGAAAAAAAAATGCGTACATTGCAAAACAGATGGACACAGCAGCAATCAAGACAAAACATATACGGGAAACAGAAAAAATAGTCTTGTATCCCACAAATGAAAGTATGGGATTTATATGAACTAGGATTCTCCGAGCTCAACGACAACGACAACTACCTTTGCTTCTCCGGAGCATCGAGTGGAGCAAGTGGTGCGGCGAAGGCGGTGATGCCTCCGCACCATAGGCAAGCTTAAAATTTCATTATGTTCCGAATCCACATTAACATCCCCCCCACCAAAGTCCCCATTCTGTGTCGCTATTAAAATTAAAGATTTCAGATCAAACTAACTTTCAGAACTTAAATGGACTATTTAGCCTTATCTTTTAATCATCCACGCAAGTACAAAACAAGCTAAAAAGACATTTATCCTCCAGAACCTGTAACTGCAAATTATTTTATTCGAAGGCAAGAGTTTTACAATAACGTGGAACTCCAACAGAACATTAACATACAATTACAACACACATATAATAAGGTAGTATTCCCTTGATTCCAGAGAATAACATTAGCTGTCAGGTGTTTTGACATTTCTATACATAAAACACAAATCAGAAGTTTAAAAACATAATAATACAACAGACAAAGCAAGGCAAGATTTAGCACCAAAATGTCTGGTTTTTCACTGCAATTTTGCCATTCTGCTCCTTCAACTCGCTTCCCTTGTAATCCAGCGTCCATTTCTCAAATGTACAGTAAACAAAGTCATAATAGCCACCGTGAATAGAGAGTTCCCCATTTCTCACCTTTTCTTCTATCCATGGGTAAGTGAGGAGATTCCCCAATGAACAGTTGACCGATTCCTGTTGAAAAGATTTTTAGGAAACAAATTGTTCAACTTTTTTCAAGGAAAAGGTTAATGCATCATTGTACAATTTTAGGCCATGTCTAACCAATTAAATACGTATCCACCCATAGCTTTGCATACTGACTCCAATTTTTTTTCTCTGAGGAGACGCTTTTATTACTGGCACGAGTTCAAAAGTTCCAATTTCACATATAAGATAGATGAGATAAAAGAGAAGACTGATCTGTGACCCTTCTACAGCAAAGATGGCCAAAGCAGGATGCCAGAAATAGGATTAGTCTAACTAAACCCGGAATCCAGTCACCACTAACAAAACATGGATATGTATGCTGGATCAAGTAGCTGACAAAAACTTGACTATTCTGAACCCTAAGGGAAAAAACGTATATATCACCTTCTCACAGTGTCTGCACTGCCGGTCAAAGCTGAGATTAGAAGCAGCAGCCTTTGTTCTCAACCTTGCATTCATCCCAACAGACACCCAACTTCCAATAAAGCTACTGAAAATATGGATAAATGAAACCAAAAAAATAAAAAAAAATTATGAGTGAGAAACATAACAAAAAGCTTATCATTTTCAAGAATGGAGGTGATGATAACAAGCAACCAAATATGTCATTGACAGGACCTTGTTTCTACATCATCATGCATACTCATTAGAGCACGAATGCCTCCACAGCAGCTGTGACCAATAACTAAAATATTTTCAACCTGCAAAAGGAATTACCTATGATTTTTCCAAAAAAGATAAGATATAATATCAAAGGCTTAATTATTATTGTTCATGTTTCCTATTTCAAAGAAAAACTTAGAGCATACATGACATTTCCATGTAATACTTGCCAATTTTTGACAGAAAACTCAACAACTTCCTGCTTGATTTGCTTCATCCACACTCCATTGGATACCATAGAACCATTTCTGACTTAAGCCAAATTCATGTGGCAATAAGTAATCATCTTTGCTTTGATTTTAACTACCCTATGCATTCAGGGAATTTACAATTACTCTGGTACTAAAGAGAGATATGTAATGAATGGTTGCAAAAACAGATACCGGCCACATGGGAATTGGGGTGGGTGGGAAGGAAGCCTAGATTTTTAGCATAACTTACTTGAAGAGAATTTACAGCAAATTCAAGCGCAGCATTTGTTTCTGATGGTCCACTCTGCGTAAACAAAAACATGGTTAGGGAATAAAATGAAAGATGCCAACAAATAAATATTTATTAATGTTTTTAACAGTTCACATCATACATCAAAGATAAAAGTTCAGATAACGTGATGCATACCTCATATGAAGGCACCATATTTGCAACATTTCTAACCACAAATGCTTCTCCTGGTTGGAATCCTAGTATGTTCGATGGGCAAACCCTGGAGTCTGCACAAGCAATTACCATAAACTGCCCTTGAAATTGTCAGTCAAATTTATGTTGGCCAACACATCAACAGCCAATTGCAGTAAAATCCATAAAGGGTGCATAAAAAATAGGTGTAATGAACAAGAATAAATTGTTAATTAATAAACTAGAAAAGCCATTATTTATTACCTTTGGTGCTTGGCTCTTGGTGAGGTTTTGAAAATGTTCAATATTTTGCCTGTTAAAAAATGTATGTCCCATTAAAAGGCCAAAGTAATCCTTCAAGAAAGGCAAACGATATCATGCCACTCAATACTTACATGTATTTATACTTTTTAAAACTTATAAAACGCTGTTTCAACTCATCAAATAAATCAGAATCTGTTTTAGTTACTGCAGGCCTCTCCAATTTGTCACTTTTAAGTTCAGTGGTCATTGCTGGAGGGTCCCTTGAAGCCTTCAACTTCAGATGTGAATCACTGAAAAGGTTGAAAGGAGTTGTTACAGCATAAACAAATGTTCCGGTAATGTCAAGCTCAGTGAAGCGCATGGCTTATAATTTACATCAGATGAGAGACATGAACTACGCAATCCAAGATATATCATCATGGTTATCGTCAACATTTTCCTAAAGATGATTCAAAATAAACTCAGAAAAATGCCAGGCACCGAATCTTAGTTTCCCACTAGATTAATTTCAATAGCAATAAGCGTAATCTGTAGATTTTCAGGTGATATGTCAAGCGATCCTCCAACAACGAAGTTACTATTCATGTCATCATTATATTATAATTAGGATACAAAATTTAAATTTCAGAACAAATTATATCATAAAACTAAGAAAAAAATCGACCTTGAGATCTACTTTTTCTTGACATTAGTGCAGACCTGGTAATAAACAAGGCGGAATGAAACTAAATGATTTATATAGCCAGTCCCAACTAGTATATTAAGGCCTAGTGTTGTTCTTGTATCTACCTTAAGAGCTAAGACATTATTCAACAACTGGAGCAAAATTATATAACATTTAAGCGTAATTTAAATTTTATAAAGATAAATTAGTACTACCAACCAACCCATGTTCCAAACATACAGAGTTCTAATAATAGAAAATAGCAACTAACATATCAAGAACCTAACGCTTTAGAAATTTATAACATTCAGCTAAATCATGTACTGGAGGAAATAGTTCATCACTAAATCAGATTTAAAATGCCAATACTTGGGCTAATCAAAGAATTAGCAACAAAATGTAAAATTATTATGGGGAAAAAACATAAGCAGCACGCGAAAAGCTGAAAAAAAAAATATTCTCTGACCAGAAAAGAATCAACTTACTTTGAAGCAGTCCACAATCTCAAGTGGGCTTGCGGAATTCCACCTAATTTCCCATTAGAACCAAAGATCTGCGAGAATACAAATAAGAACACAAATTAAAAACCAAGAACTAAAAGATACATGTAGATAAACATGTCGATGAAGCAAAAGAAAGAAATAAACATTACCCTATGTGCTGTGATCGATAAAGTTTTGGAATTTCTGGCTCGAATAGGAGGCGAACAGGACAAGGTTTCTTTTGAAACAGAGGAAGTTGGAGAAAGAATAGCCATTAGAGAGCCCTAGAAAGATGAAGTAGACGTTTTGAGTTGTGAACAGCTCAAAAAAATTGGGAATTGACGGTGTCATTTGCAACTAAAAGCTTTTTAAAAAGGTGGGTACGTTTTAGATAGATTAGGAGACACTCGTCTGGCTCCAAAGAAGACGGAGAACACGAAGTGCTTACAGCTTAATTAATGGCGTTGCCAACTAAGCGTGGCTACAGTGCTCAAGAAAATGAAACCTTTTCCAGTTCTTTTATTTTTTACTAATATTTTATTTATATAACTCTAAAACAGTGGCTTTTGTTATTTTTTTGGAAAAATTAAATTAATTGTTTTTGAAAATAAATAAATTTTTTCCCATTATACTATACATTCTTTGGTGCAATTTTTATACAATTTTTTTGTCAGGTGATTTATGAAATGAAGAAAATGCCCCCATCATCTCTTTTCACTTTTAGTATAATTTTATAAATATGAGATAATTAATTATACTTCTCAATCTATATGGATAGTAGCATAATTTTTCAATATTAAAATTTAAATATATCTCCTTTGACATTTGTTCCTCTTATTCATCGAATTAAAAATTAAATAGAATGATCTAGTATTATAATAAAAGTAAAACATAAAGAAAATTTGGTATATTTAAAAAAACACCGGGTCAGACCATATTGTAATTTAAAAAAAATATTTCATAAAAACCCAAAAATGATAATTATGTATATGTTAGGTAAAGATTTTTTTTTTTCTCTCTCTCAACATAATTCATTTTAAGACAATTGTTTTGAGAACATTTAGGAATAATTGATAAATTTTATACTTAAAATAAAATAAAAAATAATTTAATCAAATTAATAAACATTTTATTATACTTTATGATAACTAATTGTTTCTTAATCGTTATGTAATAATATTAAACAATTTATATTTTGTGAACAAAAGAGTTATTGGTTAATTATTAATTACAAGGTATTCAACGACACAAACAAGTTAAAAACGACACGAATTAAAAAAAAATCAAATCAAAGAAATCATTATTAAAGGAAATGAGGAAACATTGACTAGAGATAAAAGGGAATGAGACTCAATTTGCCTAAAATTAATTTTTTATAGAATTTATCCCTTAAACTTCTACCCAAAAAAAAGCTTATTTTTTTTTACCAAAAGATAAATACTTGATTTAAATCAAATATAATAAAATGTAATTTTTAAGATTTTTTTATTTTATATGTAAACTTTTGATTTGATATATAATATTTTAATTGATAATTATTTAAAATGATATTATCTCAATAATTAAATGTATGAAATGGGATTATATATATTATCTCAACAAAAAGACTATAATAAAAGGTTTGATTGAATTATAAAGCAAGTTTTAATTTTTTTTTCTAATTTGACATATTTATAGAAAGCATTAAATAACTAATTTTTTCTTTCTTTAAATTTTTATTATATATACTTAATTAAATATTACAAGTTAATTTTATATTCCAAGTGAATATTTCCTAAATGCATTAGCAATGGATTACAAATGATTCAGAATATCTAGAAGGAAATTTCCGTGTCTAAAGTGATTTAGCAACGATTTCTGTCATTTAGAAACGGTTCTGTAGTGAACGTTATTTATTAATTATTTTTATTATTATGTTTTAATATGATGGAACAAAAAATTGGGTATTGAAAGCTATTATCAGTGTAAACGGTGCGTTTTTGTTTTGATTGTGATTTTAGGGTTTGAATTTTGTGCATTTGATTGATGAAAGGTGGTTCTTTTCATATGGATTTTAGTTTTTCTGTATGATAATATTTAATAGGTCTGTGTAAAATTGAGTTGGGTAAAGATGATTTAAGAGAATTAGATTTATTTTAGAGAGTACTGAAAGAAAATGGAAGCCATTAGAGCTCTTCTTTCTTAGCTTACTGAAATTACGGAAGGAAGAAGACGAGGCAAATGGATCTTTTCCTTTCTATTTTCATGTTAAATTCACGTGATCAAATACATCTGTTAACAAGACAAAAAGTGGGCCTTAGTTCGTCTTCTTCAGCAATTCAATCAATCAAATAAACCCAAGATATTTATTTGCAATGATTAAATTAGATTTTCAGATTTTTCCAATAAAACATAAAAAAAATAGCAAAAATAGAAAAGCTTAAACATTATAATTAACCCTTTAAATAATGAATCAATTGCTTCCTCCATTCCATTAAATTGATTTCTCAGTTCTTACCAAAAAAAAGTTTATTCCGAGTTAGTTGGATAAATTTAAATTATGTTTCGTAACAACTTTTCAACTGATTTTGAGGTCGTAAAGATTGAAAACTTTTTATAAAACATTTAAAAATATTATAATGTTTAGCTTTTTAATTTTTTTTTTTACAATCATACTCATTGCCTTTTCCTTCGAATTTGACTAATTAAATAATTATTATTATCTTTTGTTATTTTAAGTTAAATAGGTATTTTTATGAAATATTTTTAATTTAAATCATTAGATAAACAGATACCAACTAATCGCTAACAACTACAATAATTAATAGTTATTTAAACAATTAATATTGTCAAATAAAACTTTAATGAGCCGAACTTGAACTGGATTATCAACTTCGAGCTTACAAGAGAATAAAACCTTTTTTTGTGTTTTAAGTATAAATTGTAAACAATTCAAACTTCAATTTAATTATTTAAATTAAAAAAACTAACATTTAATTGATTTTTTTAAATGACTAATATAATAAAAAAAATTAAATTACCCTTTAATAGGATGAATGGAGTAATAATGTACATAATCAATGGTAAGTCAAGTTGTAGATTTTCTTGTTATAATATTGAAAGTTGACCCAAATAGTGAGAATCTATTTGCCTCTATATCATTTCTTTTAAGGGAAAGTATTATTTAGTCCCTCTAATTTTATCAAATTAACTATTTCGTCCCCGATCTTAGAGAACCAATCAAAATGTCCTCTTATTTTGATTACGCCCAACTCGAAGGTCCACTGTTCTTTATGAGAAATTTTGCCATGAGTTTCATATGAAAAGACGAAGACGCCCTCCTCTCATCAAGTAAATCTCTCTTCAGTCCCTGGAGGCTCCGTCATCTGTATCGTTATTGACAGAGGCAGACATCTTGAAATTGCTTATTAATCTTGGAGGAAAGTGAAGACATTGTCAAATATGTCCTCAATATAACAATTCCTTTCCTTCCCTTTCCGCTTAATTTCACTCGCAGTATCTTAAATATATATCATATTATATTGACGTGCCTAAAAATTTAATTTGTTACGTAAAAGCATTTAAATTTTAATTGATATTATATAAAAGGCATCTTTTAGTTTTCTCGCTGGAGAGTGGACCAAAAGTTGACCTAAATGCTTTTAAAGTATTTTAAATAAGAAAACTTGCCATCTCAGCTCTAAGTTTTGACTTTCTCTCTCTCCCTTAATACTAAACGCACCTTCTCACTGTAATGGTAGAAATTAGTAATCAAATTTAGTAGTTATATGGCAAAAATATCTTCTCATCAATTTTCATCTATCTTCTTATCCTTAAAATTTGCTTTCACTTTCTTATTGTAATTGTAAAAATTAGTAATCAAATTTACTACCAATCGAAATCTAAGCCTTTTATTCTAATTTTCAACAATGATGTCATATCTTTATCTTGTGTTATCAGTGTTGATAAGGACTTACTTGCCGATCATAACTGTTAGTTACCAAAATGCGATCTTGCTTATCATATATGAGCATGGATTTTGCTTTATGAACGTCGTTTCGAGAACCATATAATATTGGGGATCTTGGATATAAGACTTTTTAGTTCATTAATTGACTTCATGACACTAATTGCTCTATTTGACAGGTTCATCTATGATAAAATTAGAAAATTATTTTTAAAAAAAATTTAACCTTTTTAGTTTACTAATATATATATATATATATATACATAGAAGGTTATGTAATTTGTTTATGTTGTTATTATTCAAATTCTAAATATCGTGTCTATAGAAAGGAAGGTTAAGGAAGGAGGTGAGTTTGGTACCAAGGGATGGAGAAATGAACGAGAGAGATAGAGAAAGCCAAAAGTTAGGGCTAAGGTGAAAATTTTTTTTATTAACGGATGCTTTTTCATATAATATTAATTAAAATTTATATATTTTTGCATTAAAAGTTAAATTTTAGTTCCGTTAATGTAAATTGAGATACGTGGAGTGAAATTAAACCCTTTCTTTTTTCATATTGTAACTGTTGTTGCTGTTGTAGCTTCTTTCTCTTCTTCGCATAAGCTATTGCTCTAGTTTTACCTTTTGCATCTCTCACTTCCTTAAGATAGAGTATAACGGTGCGTGCACCAAATAAATTAGTCTCGAACAATCCACCATTGACAAGAAGCAGGTGGATGATGATGAGCAGCACTGCACTGCGACAGAACTAACGGTGATCCATGGTTTCATAGATAAAGTATTTTAGATTGTGGCGAGATTAAGTTATATGAATGAGGGTATCTTGTATATTTTTTTTTAAATTAAAAATTAATATTTTCAATATAACACTATACTTTATAGTAAAGGATTTGAACCTAGCAGGTCAATAACCGAACAAAAGAACGAAGCAAGATACCAAGCGGCTAGTCGAAGCTCAAACAGTGTTTAAATCTCATTTAAATAAATGTAAGTTCAATGTCACGATCAGTCAAATAGAATCATTTAAATTCATTAATGATTGAAATTCTTGTTTGGTGTTTAGGACTAAATTTTTTATCATTAACACTATTTATTCAGTTATAGTCTAAATTGTATTATAAATAATTATATAAAAATATGAAAATAATGATCTGATTTCCAAATTAATGGCAATAAACACATTTCTTGGGAATTTTCTCAGTTAGTGGCATATGTAATTCGCTTATAAAAAAAGAAAATATGGTAAAAGAAATGCAAAAATGTTCAGTACTATTACCCAACCAACTAAAGCTTCTCAACTTTATTATGACATTTTCTTAGTTACTTTTCCACTCCCTCACCCAAAGCCTTCGCTTTCTTATTCGGACAATCTATTATCCAAACGATATTTCTATATTTAACCACATGCTGTCTACTAAATGACTATTATACCCTCCAATCACTTCCCCAACTCGCCAAAATGGCCTGACCTTTTTCGTCAACCCAAAATTAAAAATATCAAACGGACAAAAGCGACGCAACGAAAACCTGACAGATGACACTCCCTCAATTTACTTCCTGTATAATGACTATTTTACCCTCCCGTAATTTTTTGTTTGCCATACTTATCCTCTCCCTGTTCTTGTCCTCTTCCGTCCACCCAAAACACGAGGGACGACTCCGATTACCAGAACTGTTCAATCAAATGACGAAAATGTCCTCGCTCTGAATACATTAACGAGAAAATCCTCGTAATTTTAAGAAAAAGAAAGTTTTTTTCCGTCCACTCACTGAATTTCCTTTCCCTTTTGTCCCTCCCCTTCCCCTCACCTAAAAAAATTAGGGAAATAACAACTGTAGAGAGAGAGTTTGGAGAGAGAAAGCAAAAAAATGGATGGTAGCAGTTACAGGATAGAAGCGGAGCGGTGGCTTACCATAGCGGAGAAGCTGCTAACGGCACGCGATTTTCAAGGAGCCAAGACTTTCGCGATACGAGCACGAGAGTCCGACCCGAGACTGGTAGATTTCTCCGATCAAATAATTGCCGTTGCCGACACTCTTATCGCCTCAGAGTTAAGAATCATAAGCTACAACGGCGGTGGTAGCCATGATTATTACGCGATCCTACAACTTCCAAGATTGTCTCAGTCTATGGAACTCGTGGCAACTCAGTATCGTAAGCTTGCTTTGCTTTTGAATCCTACAAGAAACAGATTGTCTTTTGCTGATCATGCCTTTAGGCTTGTATCTGAGGCATGGATGGTGTTCTCGAATCCGTCGAAGAAGGCAATGTACGATCACGATTTGCAGATGAGTCAGCTGGGACAACTCGGACAACTCGGACAACTAGGGCAACTGGGTATGCCTGGTCAAGAATTTCCACAGGGGCAAACATCGCAAGGAAATGTAAGAAGAAGCCCTAGGATTAGTCGGGAAGAAGATAACATGGCTCAATCGGAGACAAATCGGTCAACTCGTTTCGAAACTCAGCCGAGAATATCTGACCCGATTCGGCCTATAGCTCAACATAAAGTCACTGAGCCTCCGATTCGACCTGAGCCACCTATTCGTCCTGTACCGCAGCCTGTAGCCCAACCTAAACCAACTGAACCAATTCGTCCTGCACTGCAGTCTATTGAAACTGAGCCAAGCCGACCGGCTGCTCAGCCGAAAGCAACCGAGTTGACTCGGTCAGTTCCCCAGTCGAAAGTTCAAGAATCAACTCGGCCAGCTACCCAGCCTACTAGTGCTGAGCCAACACGTAAAACTCGGTCGGGAACTCAGTCTAATGCGACTGAGACCCAGGTACCAAGTTTCTGGACTGCATGTCCGTACTGTTTCATTCTCTATGAGTACCCGAAGGGTTATGAGGAGTGTGCAGTTAGGTGCCAGAAATGTAAACGAGCGTTCCATGCTGTAATAATACCATCACCGCCGGTGACAGGTAAAGACACGTACTTCTGTTCTTGGGCGTTTTTCCCATTGGGATTTTCCGGTCGCGGTAAAGGCGGAGGCGGGTTTGGTACTAATTGGTCACCAGTATCGGCGATGTTTTCCACTCCACATCCAGGCGGTGAGAAATCAAAGCAGAATAATCAATCAAGGAGATCTGAGCCAAAAGTGATTTACAAAGATGATGTTTATATAGATCTTTCTGACCCTAGTGAGTCTGATTCCGATGATGATGATTGGGATAATAGAAGAAAGAAAGTGAAAAATGCCAAAGGAAAAGCAACCCCTACCAGAAATGTGAAGAAATCACAAAATGAGAGAGCAAAAAAAGTGAATACTCAAAATGTGGATGGTGGGAGTCATGTGCAAGGAGAAGTGGTAGGAAAAGGAGAGGGTAGTAGTGGGAAGAAGAGGGGAGCAAAGGACCTGGGAAAGTTGGATTTAAATGTAATGTTTAGCAATGAGGTAGAGGAGGCGGTACCAGGAGTTAGTGAAGGGAATGGAGCAGGGAACGGGGAGGAGGATAATATTGAAGGGATTGGGTTTTTTGAAGGTCTTGATGAGTTTTTGAGTAGTTTGCCAATACTCTCTGTTGTTGGGGATGACAAGGTCAAGGCTAGTTAGTGAAGTAAGATCCTTCCTTCTGTATTACTTTTTCTGTTGTTTTTTCTCCCTTTTTTTTGTAGGCTGTTGTTGTATGGTTGTAGTATTTAATCATGGAGAGGTACCAGCATTTTCATTGCACATTTGCCTCAGTGTATATTTTGCTGGCATTTTGCTTTCTATCTCTTAACTTTCTGAAATGATTTACTTTTTCGCAGTTCATCATATTCATGCTGTTGTAGCAAGATTGATTATGAGCTTCAACTTTTAATGGTCAACTTAGAGAAGTCAATGCGTCAAAGTATGAACAAAGTCTCTATGTGTTACGTATCCTTGAATATGTTAAAAAGAAATTTCTTCAGATGTCAAGGAGTCTGTTTTTTATAAAAAAAAATCTAGTTTTTCAGTTTCTTTTAAAATGCCGTGGTTGCTATTACATTTTTGAATAATTTGGCTTCAAATATATGTTGTTTCATCGTCTAGATTTTAAATATTTACTCATTTGCAAATGTGATAAACTTAGAACAGTATGGTTGAAGATCATTTTGGTTTTTAAAGATGATTTATTTTTATCCTCTTCTCGTGGTTGCACCGTAGGTTTGTTATGGACCATAGTCCTTAAACAAAATAAATTAATAAATGGAAACTTAAAGCTGGCACGTAAATAGTTTATTTTCAATAGAAAAAAGATGTCTCTAGTGCAACATCCTATACATTATGTTAACTGCTGTGATTCGGTTAAACTAACGTAATTATGTTTATTTCTATGAGATAATTATACTTTAGGATCTTCTGTACCTTAACCTTAATATTAATTCTGAACAGTGCAGTAGCCAAAATAAGATGGGGTGACTTTTACCTGTTCTTGGATGTCAATCAAGCAACCAAGTGAAAATATTTTGTCATTAGAAATGGAAGAAAATTATTTCTCAGAAGTTGCTTATAATATAAGGGAGACTATTCTGGTTGCTGAATGCGAGGCTTCTGGCATGGATTTGTAGCGACATAGATGCTTGGTATCTATAAAGTATATATCCAACGGCTCAATTTCTCTTGCTCTCATAGCAAATGGTTGCAGATATGGTATACAAAGTATATGATGTTATTTGATAATACACTCATATGTTTGTATATAATACTATTTGAATACAGACCAGAAACCTAATTCTCAAAATGCAAAGGCTTTTCTGAAGCAGGAAATTTTCAAATAAAAGGGATCACATGATCTTACATTTGTGTAGTTTTTGAAGCTTTGCTCTAAAATAAGGTTAATATTGTTGGAAGGGATGTAATGACTACCAATGCCTACTTAATATTTGAAGGCATGTAGAAGTGCTAGACTGGTGTGTTTGAAGGTAGGTTTTGCTTAATGATGCTTTTATGATTGCATTTTCCATGTTGGAGCTGCTGGTCATCCCTTGCTTTCATCTTCGGCTATAAACTTACCATTGCCTACTTGTTGGGCTTATTCCAAGCATTGGCATGGTTATGTCAGCTGTGATGGCTGTGATTGGCTTCTTGATAGAGCATTGCTTCTTGCTTTGCTGTTCTAATGCTCTATTTGATGCTACTTTGCTATTGTTGCACCCAGACCTGGAAGCTTCCAATATCCAAGTTTAAAGGCAAGTGGTTTTATTACCTTTCCTAATATGATACTCGAGCATATTTAAATATGTAAGGATTATTCACTTTAGCATGATCGAGGAGTGCTCATTTGCTATTCAACTTTCTTTGCTTAAGTTGAATCCTTAAGAGAAAAGGCCACAGAAGAGGTTTCACTATAATTTAAAACTAATGACAAATCATTTGTTGTTTTGGAGCATAGATATTTTATTGTAAAGGCAGTGCATGCAGTTTAATTTTAAGGTCCAGCCAACAAATTCAGACCATTATATGTGCTCCAAGTATCCTTCTAGTGTGGTTGTTCAATTTCTCCACTAGAAAAACAGGTATAATCCTTAATATTTTATTCTATCAGTGAGTCCAATATGATGAAAATTCACATCTTTTTCTGTATGCCTGTTGGTTGATGCATTATTGGTTTGATTCTAAATAGGATTACCAGTATGCCTTGTTTCTTTTAAGTTTTACTTGTCCTATACTATTTAGTGGCAAAGGGGTGATATCGACTTTTTGTTTATGGCATGGCTATTTTGCAGTGCATAAGGCATGATTGAGCTGTATGTCCCCATTGTATTAGTGTGATAGCATATGTTTTCTTTGGCCTGTCTATGATGTTCTTTTCTTTTCTTTTTTTTCTCGTCTCTTTTTTCTTTTTGATCAATGTTGTGTTACCACGACACCCATAGTCCCATTAGGAATATGCATTCGCTCTGTATTTACTTATTGGCTTCCTTGCTTGAATTTCTTTCAGTGGTTTGATATTATGAGGTCTCTTCAAAATGATTTAGCAGCTACTTGGTGAACTGGAAATAATTTATCCTCAACTAAAGGTGCTTGTATAAAATACTTCTGTATTTTATGATTTATTTTTGTTGAATAGTCATTTTTGTTTCATGCTTATTCATTTTCATGGTTGGCAAAGTGTGCAGCACATGCAACAGCACTGCAAGTGTATTTATAAAATTGTAATGTCTTATTTTCTTGATCATTTTTTGTTTCTTGAAGACTGTACAGCTGTTTTAGGGACATGTTCTGTAACTTTGAAGCAGAGAATTCATTTGTGTTTTAAGCCAGTGATCATGCAATATTGGATCAATGTTTCCTTGGGAGCTAAATATCCATTTAGGTTTAGTCTAATCAACATTTTGGTCCTTGCGCTTTGTAATGTAGTAACTAAATTTAGGGGTCAAAACAACATAGTAAAAACTCATCATTTTGGTCTATGTAAGGACTAAAGTGTTAATTTTTGTAAAATTAAGAACCAACATATATATTAGGTCAAGCCTTGGGGTGTTTTTGTTATTATTTGTATTTCATTTGATGGGACAATCATTATGCTGGTGAAATCAGTCTGAAATTATTTGTTGTGAATTTATTCATTTTCCTGAAGATGCTGCTGTGCACCATTTTTTCTTTTAATGTGCTTGTTTCTGCTGTTCTTTTCCCAGTTCAATAAAATTGAGAGAATGGATGCACGACTGAGTCAAGTGGGGGGTAGTACTTGAAAATTAAATAATTGTCTTGTTTATAATTAAATTATTGTAGCTAACTGCAAAGCTCTCTTCATCCTCAAAACCTGATTATCAATCTTATTGCATGCAACAACTGATCATGTCATTTGTTTTGATTATTTGTTGTGTGCTTACATTGCATTCTTGCGACTTAAATGCTCTTGTGAAATACAGAAGTTACCGGAAATGCATTACTAAGATTGATTGCTAAGTTTCTGGAGAAGAATCATCTGCAGTGATGGAGGACAATTGATGAAACTAGTTGGGCAACATTTAAGTTACGGTGTCTCTGAGACCAATTGAGGATCATTGAACAAGGTAAGCTTAGTTGCAAAGCTGTTTTAACTGTTTTCAGACGTTGATTAGAATTTCAAGTATTACAATAGTTGAGACGTGGAACGCTTTTCTATTGAAATTTTTTTCCTTGCTTTGGCAATATGGCAATAATTGAGCTCCGAAAACGTTTTGCAATGAACCCAGTTTTCTAGTTCAGGGCTTCTTCTTCTCTTCTTCTAGGATCAATACACAGGTTTTGTATTCCGTTGTTGTTGTGGGTATTTGTTGATAATAGTACTAGGTCGGTGGTATTGATTAGAAGTATTCTATATTTTTTAAAGAGTTGATTTGAAATTATTTTGTAGTAGAAACAGCTAAAAAGCAGTTTCTTGTGACACCATTCTAGAAGGGAAATTTTCCAATCATAATGCAATTTTGTGTTCCACTATCAAGTGTGCAACAGTACAGCTACATAATTGGAATCATTGCCCACCATCTATCATTGTGGGTAGTGATTTTGCTTCTCTGGAGGTTAATCAACAACAAATTTCAGTGATTTCTTATTCTGAAGGCTTATCTTTTCATCATTTCTCTTCCAAATGTATTATTAGTTCCAAATTGCAAGAATGGTTTGGCCATCCATTAGTTTACAAAAGATAGCATCGTGCGCATCGCACTGCCTGGTAGAACTAATCGCAATTGCGAATCAAGTGCTGTTGATTTTCTATGTTGGTATGCACACTAAATTTTAAAGATTTGTAACTTTTATATCATTTTCTATGATGATTCTTTTATTCTTCAGTTGATGGGTGAATCATCATTTTGTAGATAAAAAAACAGAATTCATGTTTGTGCCTGGAAATGAGAAATTTAATAAAACCAAGGATGACATTCAATGTTCATGCTTTTTTTTTTTTTTCTTGACTTTTAATATTTTCACATTATTGATTCTTATTTTATGCTAAAAACCCAAGACCCATCCACATTGATACTGCTGCTGTTTACAGACATAAGTAGGAGCAGGAGCCTGTAAGACACCGAGACCTGGGTACCTAAAGACGGGTGAAATGTTTGATAGTTGTGTTGTGCCAGCAGTCCTTCCATCACAGGAACCAAGTCTTAAAGTGTAAATAATTTTGAAATGCTATCTTTCAGCATTTTATTTTAATTTTAATTATATTTCTAATCTATTAATTATTGGATTTTGAAACGCCACTTCAAATATTGAATTTACCCGACACCCCTAACTAGAGTTGATAAACTTGAGCACAGCAAAGCGGGTTGGTTGACATCGCATCATGCCCTAACCAAACGAAGCATAAATCCAAGGAAAATCTTAGGGCCCGGTCTGGATTGAAATTGGGCCGGGCTTGACTTGTACTTGACATCTCTTAAACTGAGGCCGGATAGTAAATTTGCTCAGGATATGTCCACCCCTCTTCAGATCAGATGTTACTTCTCTCTTTTGTATTTTCTTTTTTACACTTCTTTTTCATACATACGGACATAAAATATATGTGCATGATTTATTTAATATATGCGGAATAACTAATTTGATTACTGATACTTCCTGAAAAAAAATTTCTCTGAATTTTTTTTATTTATTTCGAGTCGAAGATATTTTTGAGTTTCTTTACATTTCAATCCAAAGTAAAATTGGATTAATTGACAATTCAAACTTTTAATGTCTCAAAATTATCAAAATGTAAGTCATTTTGAGTATTTTAATGAGAAATAAATTCTAATATTACCTTTATTTTTATTAGATAGAATAACTAATTTTAGTATCATTGCTTTTGTTACAATTTTAGGAGAATTAATTACCTTCTTAATTTTTGTGTAAAAAAATTAAATGATTTATATTTTAGGACAAAGGGAGTAATAATTAAGATGTTTAAGCTTAGTGGATTTATTCTAAACTTTGTCAAATACTCATTAATTATATTGCATTGCCTCATTAATTATACATAAATTTCTCTTTGAATCAATTACACACACACATATATATATATATATGAATTAAATGATAAATGAAAAATCATTATTCATTGTTTAACATTTAAAAATTATACAAGTTTTTTTATCATATAACTTTTTAATATTTATCTTTCAAATAAATAATATAATAATAACTTATTAGTATATATCCAAAATATTATAAAAATAAAAAAAAAGTATTTATATGAAGGAATATGGAACAATATGGTTGTAATTATTTATGGATGGTCTCATTTTCTCTCCTATTTGCTCCATTATTAATTCCATTTGGAGGTATTGCCTATGAGGATCCGATAGCATTATTGCTTGTGGGCTCCATTTTATTTTTCTTTTGGAAGAAAATTTTGCCCGTAGAGTTCAATTTAAAATATATTAAGCCAAATTGCATTTAAAAATGAAATCAACTTAAATTGAACCAATTCGATCCGGTCATTTTTATCAATTGTTGCACTTATTTACAGTTTGATTTGAACATATTTTTTCAAGTGTCATGGAATCGAGATTAATAAACCTAATTAAACTTATTTGACTCGGTCAATTTAATCAATTCAATCCAGAATATGTCTACTCTTAACCTATTGTGTGGGCCGATTTAGAAGTGTTCTTAAGCTGCTCAAATCCAATTAAATTGAAAATGTAATTTTTAAAATGAACTATTTAGTTTGATTTGAAGATTTTCAAAACACTAAATATTTGTTTGATTATGATTTGAGAGTCAATACCGCCAAATTGAATTAAACAAAATAACTATATAGATGTTAATAAATAAATAAATATATAATTTTGACAATATTTTTTCTTATCATCGTATATTGAAGTAATTAATATATTAATTGTTTTCTAATTTAAATCTTAAAGCTATAATTTACTTGCACTATTTATTTATGTTTTTTACTTTTTATCCCAGTAAAAAGACATATTCACCCTTATTTATCTCAAGTGCAGTCAAATCAGGCTGGACATGAAGCCAAACTCTAACAGTAGACCAAAGAAAAACTTTCAAAATTTTGGAAATTCAAATAAAGAAAAAAAAATTTACAAATTGAAAAAAATTTTGAAGCTTAAGTGGTCCTCCCTCTCTTCGTTCCTTTCATTTTCTTAATTATTTTCTTTTTTCTTCCAAAAAAAAAAAACTTTCCTCCGTATAATATATTGCTCAACTCCTTTCTATCTCCAACGTATTTTATACCCCGAATAAATTGTATTTTGAATAGTATTTAATGGATTATTTTATTATTATTATTTAACGGAGAAGAGAGAAGAGACAAGACTGGTACGAGGGTACAAGGGTGTCAGAAATCTGACATGACAGCCAGCATGGCTATCTGTACGGAAAGCTAAATCGCCACGTAAAGCAAAGAAATAATATTTTATTTTTTAAGGATATATTTTAACCTTAGTGTGACACATAACTGTGTTTTTTTATTAATATATTAAGGCATTAGTTTCCAAAAGAAAACATTATTCGTTAATATTTCCAATTGTTTGTATAAAACAAATTGGAATTTACACTTTTAAGAATCTTTATGTTGAAAAGCTACAACTAGTCTTTTAAAATAACAAAATACCATGTAATTTTTTATATATTTTATGTCATGTTTGGAAAGGTGGGGAAGAAGTAAAATAATAAATATTTTCATTTTACATCCATCCAAACAAAACCCTATTTAGAATTTTGAGGTGATCTTCAAAATTTTGAAGATTTAATTTATATTGTTTAAAAAAAATATTCACCGTTCAGAAAGAAAAGCTAAGGGTGTTGGTATTGAATTTTGACGTCGCTACTGCGTCCTGTGTGTTACGGTATTATTTGAATTACTATCACTAAAACCATTATATGCTAAAGATATTATATTTTATAAAATAACTTTTGAAATTTTTTAAAATTAAAAACTCAAAAATAGTTTAAAAAATAATTTTGCAATAATTCCTTTTTTAAAATTAAGCTATGCTCGAGTACTATAATAACAGTAGAGTATCTCTGTTAATTCATAATCTAAATTAAGTGAATTTGTAAAAAATAATTAATCCAAGAAAAAAGAGTTCAAATATATAAATTATAAAATGGACCATTTTTGTTTTTTTGTTTTCCGAATAATATCAACCAAGGCAATGTGAGACGACTTTCACTTGACCATTTTCCCGGTTGTTTTTCCATAAAAAGAACCTTTCTTTTTTGCCTTTTCTGAGCTAGGTTAAGAAATTTCGCAATCTCTCTCTCTCTCTCCTTCCCTTAATACAACTGCTGGACTTTGTATGCAAAGTGTCAACAGTGCCAAAAACGACAGCCTCAGAAAAAAGAAAAAGCAAAAAAGTAGAAATAAAATCCATCTGCTTGCTTGATCGTTGTTGCTCGTACTTCTTTTCAAATGAGCTTGGATTGGTAGCTAGAGCCTAACCACAGGTAGGTTTTCTCATAAATTTACACATTTCTTTCTTCTTTGTAAAGGACCTTTTCTGTTAGGGTTCGTTTCTTATCAGATTCTTTGATTTCTTTATTTACCTAATAAGACGCATATATTCCTTTTCAAGATTTCCCTTATCAGTTTACATTCCCATTTAAAGTAACATTCATTCATTTGGACTGTGTACTTTGCTCCCTCTTGTCTTAATTTTTATTTTTTTAAGTTTCTTTCAACTTTAAATACAGTACCAGAAGATTTTGCTTCCTTTTCTTCTTCTTCATCTGCAGTTTCCATTTATTATATAAAGGTAAAAGTTTGTTTTCTCTGATTCATCTTTATTTTTTGAATTTTTATATATATATATATTGCTAAAATTGTTTTCCCCTTTCTTTGCGGTGTTGGGTTACTGGGTTTGCACTTCTTGTAAAGCAAGATCTAGTATTGATTTTTTTTTCTTTTTTTTTTTTGTAATTAATAACATGTTACCTCTTCCAAGTAAAGCTGTGACCGATTCTTTACAAATCTTTAATTTATTTAATTATTTTTTGAAGTTTTAGGAAGTGCAGTCAGATTATTTCTTTCTTGATTAAAAACAAAATTCTCTTGAAATTATAATTAATTATTTTGGCTGATTTTGCATGAAGGGCCAGTGTTGATAATTTTTAATTGTCTTGGAAAAAAGAAAAAATGACAAGGCAGAAAATCCAGATAAAAAAGATTGACAACAATACAGCGAGACAAGTGACTTTCTCTAAGAGAAGAAGAGGGCTTTTCAAGAAAGCATATGAGCTCTCTACTCTTTGTGATGCTGAGATTGCTCTTATAGTCTTTTCTGGAACTGGAAAGCTTTTTGAGTATGCAAGTTCAAGGTTCATATCTCTCTCTCTTTCTTGCCATATTTTCTTTCCTTTTGGGCTACTTTCTTGTGATATTTCATTGTTCAATCTTGGATTACTCATTTCTAGTTTCTTTTAAACCAACAAAACTGAAAAAAAGAAGAGAATTGGATGAAATATATGTTGATTAGAATATTCTTTTGGTTTTTGTGAACTCAAAATTATAATTTTCCTTAGCTTGAGTGAGAGATACCATTTATAGCTCTCAAGTGTTTGATATTTGTTCCAAACCATTTGCCTTCAAGGACTAGAGATATTATATTTCTGGTCTGTGGTTTTGTCAGAAGATTTCTCTATTCTAGGGGTGTTGTACATCTTCTATTCTTTTCAAAAGATATTTATAGTACTTCTAAATGCTATTGGATATGAAAGTTACTTTCTTTGATTTGCTATTGCTAGCCTCTATACAAACCATGTACTCATAAAATATTCACTCAAACAATGAAAATGTTCACTTTTAGCCAAAGGAATACTAATACTAATGTTCATAATTGTAGTTTCAAGCTATATTCAGGGAAGTGAATGTAGGTTAGCTTACTTGAACTTGCTTTTAAAGAAAAGTTCGCATTGATTGTTCCATATGAACACAAGTCATCATTGTTCCGTATCCTAAAACATATAGCGTGAATCACTTTTTGTATTCTTATTTTTTTATGAGCATATGCTCAATGCAGCTGTTCATCTTTCCTCCATTTCATTAAAATTCTTTTGCAGTTACTGCAAAAGAAAAGAAGAAGAAGTTCGTATTGATTATAGCGTATATTTGATTTCTATTTCAAGAAATCTCTTCAACTAATGAGATTTATTCAATTTAAAGTAAAAATAAAAATTAATTTTAAATATATGTTTGATTAATATTTTTTGAAAAATATTTATTGTTATGGATTACATGCATATTTGCATGAGATGGATCTTATTAACTTGTCCATTAAGTACTTCCATTACTGCCAAAAAATGTCTTTAATAAATACATTGTGTGGTTTACATTTATTATAGCAGTTAGAGATTAGTTATAATAATTTATTGAATGAAATAATAATTTTACAATCTAAGGTTTTGTTGAAGTTTCAAATGTCTAATGATTTATATTTATAATAATTTTTTCAACAAATTCTTATAACACATCTATTTACTAATATTTATTAGCAAGATAATATCTATTTTGGGGTCTACTTAAATGGATTTGTTTCTATGCTATAACCACTTCATAGCTCAACTCAAGCACAAGTGTTGTTAGGCTAAGACTTGTGCTTCTTTATATACATTATTTTCAGCTTGTGTTTAACCAATGTGGAACTCGTATAAAATGTTACATCCATCCTCCTTAAAGACTTAGCGATCTCACTGAGATTTGACCCACCATATATATATATAAACACAATTATACCTATATCTTTAGCATATAAGACTTAAATCTGTATTTTATAATTGTGCCTCCGACATTAAATGTGAAGACCGTCTCATATTCCTTTGAGACCGGGCGATGGATGTTACATAAAGAGTAGCTTTCTTATGCCATTATGCAAACCAAATGAGTCTTGATTGATTTAAAAAGAAAAAAAAGGCCTTAATTAAGTGCAAATATCAGAATTTAATTAAGAGATCAAAAACTCAAATACTCCATACATAACTTGATATTTAAAATTTATTAAAAAAATTTAATGATACATCCTACTTTTAAATTTACCCATTAAACCTTTCAATTAACAAAATTCAATCAATTTGAATACTTAAACTTATGAATCACACTAATTGAACATAATTTTATACATTTTTCCATTATAAGTATATATTTAATAAGTAAAATACTCTATGCATCTTTCTTTCTTTTTTTTTTTCATCAACAAAAGTAATTAAATTATATTGTTGAGGAAAACATTTACACTATCCAAATATTATTTCGGCTTGCCTTCTCATTTACACTCAACCTAATATGGATAATTTAAATAAAAAATATAGTCAGAATATCATAAACGCAAAACCGAAAAACATGAAAAACTATCCAAAACCCTTATTACAATTAATAACTAAATTGTCATAAAAAAAAAGCCCACGTGCATGGAAGTGTCTTCACCACCAACCATATTGAGAAATAGAAGTCCAAAAAATTTACAATATTATGTTCCATCATTATAACTAAGCAATAAAATCTTCATGTGTTTCAACTCTCTTTCTAGCGAATGAACTTGCAAAATGATTGTTCTCTCTTCATATATATAAGAATTCAATCAAACATAAAGATTTACATATGCTATCAAAACCATTGAACAATAATCTCCGGTTCCAAAGTCGTTTCTCTTTATTTAAAACCCAACATACAATGGATTTTGAATTAAATTCAACAATTAATTATTAGATTTTTCATTAATTCTTAGGTGTAGAAGATAGGTCATCAATGTTCTTCAATCGAAAACTTTGTGGTTTTACTAATATATTATTGAAAAATATATATGGACTTAATATTTAAACTCCAAAACTTCAAGGTGTAGAAAATGAGTTGTTTGTAAGATATATACTTGTAAATATGAAAATAATTGCAATCATATATGTACAAAGAAATATATTTAGAGTATATTTTAATAAATTTTCAAGATTCTCTCAAAGAAAAAATTTCAAGAACTAAAATTTATTTGGAAAATTTAAATTTCAAGAACTATAATGGGTCAATTTCTCCAAGTTCTATATTTTTTTGCAAATTCTAACATAATTCAAAATTTAAGTAATTTTACCTTAGTTTGAAAGATTCTTTATAATTGTTTGTCTACCAGTCAAAATTTAAAAAAATATTTTCTGTTTATAATTGTTTGTCCACCGGTCAAGATTGAAAAAAGAATGTTGAAATATTATTAACATAAATAAAATCTAACCTTTTTATTTTGTCTATTTCTCTATCCTTCACCCACTTATTGTTTCTTGCTCTCTTTCTTTCTCTTCACCTTCTTATGAATCAATTAATAGAAACATTGTCTAATATTTTTGTTTTCAAGTGTGAAATACAATTATACAAGTAAATATCAAATTTTAAGAAGCTATAATCTAAATTCTACTGTTATTAATGTATTCAACAATAGTTTTTTAAGTATCTTTTATAAAAAAGATAAATGTTATTTTTTATCGTGTTTAGTAACATAGCGTTTGAATAACTTTTAGAGGTCGAAGAAATAGTCAAAATAGTCGAAAAATATTCTATTTTTTAGTAGTTCTGATTTATTTTGAAGTTTTGTCGGTTGCTTGATTGCCCCTTTTAATGTGTTCTTGAAAATTGCTTAATAATTTTTAGGGTTTTTTTTTGTCTATGAGAGAGGGAAAGGTAGGTATGATGGATTGATGAAAGTAGAAAGGAGAAAAAAAAATAAAGAAATTAACTTTTTGTTCATGTTAAACATGAAAACTATTCATTTTTCATTTTTGAACCAATAGAGTATAATTGCAAATAACTTTCCAAATTAGAGTATAATACTGTAAAATAACAAACTTTGAAATATAGTTTCCCATTAAGCCTCCAAATATATGAGTTTTATGATTTCTTTTTATACACTATTAATTCTGTACTCAAAACAATTAATTTTGCAAACAGACCCTTTATATATAATGTTCTTCTAATTCTGTATGTCATTCGAGGTTTATTTTGCTTTTCTTTCTTCTTTTCTTTTCTCCTAAGGTAAAAATTCTTGCAAGCATACACATTCTTCTAAATACAATTTACCTGTATGACAATTTTTTTATTTTTTTAGCTAATACAAAGTGAATTTTGGAAATCAATAGTTATAATTATACTCTCTCTCTGTCAAGTCTGTTTCTTTCTCTTCTCCTTGAAGTCTCTTGAATTCTCCTTCTTCTCTCAATCAGTTCCTTCTCTTCTCTTCCTTTCTCTATGATTCTCAGTTTCCAAACACCCTTAAACCCTAGATTAGGATCCATGTGACATCTAATCCTATCAATTTTTGCCCCTTGTGCATGCCCTTCCATGTTATCAACCCGACAGTAAAGCACTCTTTTTGGTGTGTTAGACACGATAGATAGGAGCTTTTCTTCTTCTTTTTTTTTTTTTTATCAACAAACAAGAAATATTTAAGAATTAAATAGAAATAAAAATACGTTACAGAAAAAAATTCAATTAACCAGTTTACTATATTCAAGCCGTCAGACTTTCCTCAATATATCTTATCAGTTTTTTCCAGTATATATATACTGAAAAATTGAGTAAAATCTATATGTATCTGAGATGAATATGTGTATAGGTAAATTTTTCTCATAAATCCAAAGTTCATTCAAAATTCCAATTTTAGACTTGCAAATAGAAATTTCGAAAGACTATTAAGTTATCACTTTCCCTTATACTTTATCAACTCCCAATCAATTTGCTAAATAAAGCAAAGTAAGAGTAATGCATACATAAAAATGGTAAATTAGGTTATTGCAATACATACCACCAATGAATCTTTCTAAATTGAGGTGCCTAAACTTATGAATCTTTCTAACCTTTCTTATAGTTCAATTTATTGTTTGTTTTATTATGGTTTTTGTGATTATACCGATAAACAAAAGAAATGACTTGGCCTACCTTTTGCTTTTGAAGCATGAACCAGGTGATTGCAAGGCACAATCTACATCCAAAGAACTTCGGCAAGTTCGACGACTCTTCTCTTGAACAGCAAGTAAGACATCATGGCTTCTAAAATTACTAATTGTCATTCCCAATTGCTGATAATAAAAAAATTGTCATTGTCAAACTACAACTATTTTCAATGTTCGCTGTTGAAGTATTCCAAAGATAAATTTTAAAATACATAGTCACTTATCGAAAATCGAGTCAGAATCAGAACCTACAACTGTATATATACATATGTATTTCCAAGTTATCATAAAATATAGTTGGACGTATTTTAAGCAATAAATAGGAGGATGAGCGTTAATATAACAATCTAAAGAGCGATTGTAGCTAGTATTTTTCAATTCATTTTAATTGCAAAATTTAATAATTTTAATAAAATTAAGTATAATGTATTCAAATATAAAAATTTTAAATGATTGTTTTTTTGATTTTAAGTGTGTTATGTTTAAATTTACAAATAAACTTCATAGAAGTTTGCTAAATTTTTATATCCTATATAGCTTTTATTTTATTATTATTTCTTTAATCCATCCTCTCCCCCAACATAATCTCTTATTATTTTGTTATAAATATATGCCTTCTTTTCTGTTCTATAAGTAACGTGACTTGAAAGCATTTACTTATCTCCTTATAGCTCGAAGATGGTAGATTCACAGCCCTCAGTAAGGAAGTAGCAGAAAGGACACGTGAATTAAGGTAATGTGTTTTTGGAATTCTATATGCCTTTTATCTCAAGAAGGTTTGGATCTCATGTGAGTTGAAGTTTTTCAGGTTTTTTTACTCATCATTTACCAGTTAAGTTGGGTGTATTTGGGAGACATGATGGTTCAAGTTTAGAAAATGAAAATGCTAAGTATTTTCTGAATTTAAATTAATAAAATAATTATATATTGCTGATATATTAAAAAAGAGACTGTATCTGCTAACATCAGTTTACATGCAATGTTGAGATATGTTTCATTTAATGCATGATAGGCATATGAGAGGAGAAGAACTCCAGCGGTTGAGCATCGAAGAACTTCTAGAATTAGAGAAGTCACTTGAAAGAGGCTTGAAACGAGTTCTGGAAACTAAGGTTTATGCATTTTTATATTGTGTATTTCAAATTTACTTGGTTTTCTTCTTAAACTGATAAATTAACCTAATAGTTCTTGATTTCAAACCCTAGTAGCCAGATTAACAAAAAGAAAGAAAAAAAGGACTAGTCAGTGAATTTTCATTGTTGCAATGTTAATTTTCTCTTTGATCCAACTTAACCATGTTTTTTGATTCCAGATCTTGACAAATTCTAGGGCATTTAAGGCTCTTAAATCCAGAAATGGCTTTTAGAATACTTTTCCAAGTTGAAAACTTGGTTTATTGATTCTCCCAGAATGTGATGCAATTTTATTTGTGGTGTTTCAGGGTCATGTAATTACAAATGAGATCAATGCCCTCAAAAGCAAGGTCATATACCCATCTTTGAACTGTAACTGTTGCTAGCCTTCCATGTAGTTTTATTGATGAGTAAAAGAGATCATTTCAGAACTGTTCTTATATATAATTTTCTATAATATAATTTTTGAGCTTGATGGGGTTGATTTATTTGCTTTATTATTATTATTTTTTTAAATTTATATCTTTGCTCTTTTTTTCCCTCATCATTTGCAGCAAGCTCAATTAATAGAAGAGAATGAGCGACTAAAGCAACAAGTCTGTGAGATCTTTTATTTTCAGTTCTTTATTTTTACCCAGTACTTTAAACTAACTTCTGAGTTCCTTTCTGTGTATTTGTATGGCAGATAATGAATGTACCAATGGGCAGACTGCACTTATCTGAACCAGGACAGTCATCAGATTCCATGATCACTAATACCAGCAGCTCCGCAGATCCTTCTCTAGACTATGAAGGAACCTACACTTTCCTTAGATTGGGGTTGGTTTTTTACACTCAGTTCATTTCCTTGCAAAACTTTATTGATGTAATTTTTAGCCTGCTATATATATATATATATATATATATATATATATAGTTTAAGAAAGCATTTACCATCAAAATACTGCTCAAGAAAAAAACTAAAATATGTTGCTGCAAGATACATGCAGCTGCAGAATCATTTGATTTACTGAACAGAATAGGAATAGGATATAAATAAACTAGCCATGTTATTTTTATTGCATTTTATTTACTGAACAGAATCATTTCTTTGTTGAATAGAAATGCCAAACAAACTCATGAATATAAATATTGCAGGTTACCCTTCCCAGATTGAGTTTGAAGGATATGCAATGTTCTTGAGGATCAATGTGGCTAATGCAGTTTGTAATGATAAGTATTTCACGGAGGAAATTCTTCTTAATTCTATGGTTGCTTCCCTGTCTGTGTTCAGCCCAATGGAATCATCAGCACATGAAACCATGGATGCTTGATTATATCTGTGTGTGTGTGTATATATTGTAAATTTACCATATAAAGTTATACACTGACAAAATAAGTAGTTTGGAGCTGTAGTGTGTGTTCTGATTGTCTGGAGTTGTATTTCAGAACAACACTAAAGCATCTATATCTGCACAATTTAATTATTTTCAAGGGTTAATCAGTGTTATGAGAGTCTGTTTCCCCCATTGTTGATAACTTGATTAGGGTTTAAATTATGTCATTGGTTAAACTTCAATTAGCATTGTTGGACCAACTCACGGATTTTAAATTTTAAGAACGTGTTCTATATTCTCTTTAAAAAAAAAGAACGCGTTCTATATTTATTGTTCGTACTCATGATTTAATATTTTTAATAGTAAATTTAAATTTAAATATGAGAAGTAAAATTTTGTCCTTTTTTAATTAAATTTTGATATTAAAATGTGATGTTTAATTTTTAATATTATATATGAATATCATTCATCATCATAATAATTGTGTTGAAGTATTATAGTCATTTGATGTTATAATTTAATTATATATATTAAGATTATAATTAAGTTTAAATATTATATCTTTTAATGTTAAAGCAAAATTCTTAAAAACATTAATACTATATCTCTTCTTAAAAAATTTAAAAAATTTTACAAATATATAAATTCTTAAAAAATTTCATTCAAAAAGTATTTATTTTATTATATTGAAGTGCATACCACGCGCTGAAACTCGAGTAGAGTAAGAACCTGTTAGTGCGTTAATTACGTTGGTTCCCGCTAAAGACCTGCTCAAGATCACATCAACAGAGAAAAACTGACTCTATCTATTCTCCTTTTTTCTCTTTCCCTCGCAGAAAAACACACCGAAAGAACAATTAAAAGCTCTCCCTTCTTTCTCTTCTTGAATAATTACATTAATCATAATCAAGATTTTGAGTTAATTAATTAGCAAGGCAAAGCAAATCATGGACGAAGAATATGATGTCATCGTTCTTGGTACTGGTCTTAAGGAATGCATTCTCAGTGGCCTTCTTTCTGTTGATGGACTTAAGGTAATATATACCCATTGCTTTCGTTCTTCAATTATCTTCATTTTTATTGCTTTGCCATTATTTATTTATTTATTTAAATATTTATTTGTTCATGTATTAATCTTTTTTCAATATATGGTGGCTGCATTGTCAATATATATGATTTGCCAATGTGTTATTCAACAGGTGTTGCATATGGATCGCAATGACTATTATGGAGGAGAATCATCCTCTCTTAATCTTAATCAGGTTACTTCCCTAATAGTTGCAGTGTCAATTTCTTTTTTTTATTATTATTTTTCTGAATTTCCCAGGAATATTTCATACTCTTTTTCGATCCGAAACTGTTCATTTTGAAAGTTTTGGATACGAGATTGTTCTTTAAGTGTCTTTCAACGAATTGAATCCCGTAAATACCTCACACCCTTTTTAAATTTGGGACTATTAATTATTTTTTTGAAGGAATGAGATTATTTATTTTTGAATTGGTGGCTGCCCTGTTTGTAAGTGTTTTTTTCAAGGGTTGAACCTCGACCTACCAAGGTCGACGGATGAACTCAAGCTTATGAATTTTTGCTTTGACCTTGCAGTATGAATTTCTTTTATTTATCATAATTACATTATACTGTAGTTAATATTTATCTGTTTTTCCTTTCCTTTCATTTTCTAAATCTTTTTATATGATTTTAGCTTTGGAAGCGTTTTAGGGGAAGTGACAAGCCTCCAGAAAGCTTGGGCACAAGCAAGGAGTATAATGTTGATATGATACCCAAGGTATGTGTCTTATGCAATCCCAAACAAAGCTTCTGATTGTTTTCTAATTTTTTATATATTTCTTTGATAGTTCATTATTGCAAATGGGAATTTGGTTCGTGTTCTCATCCACACTGATGTTACCAAGTATCTTAACTTCAAGGCTGTTGATGGTAGTTATGTATACAATAAAGGAAAGGTATGATGCCCTTTTTGTTTTGATTCTTCTTTCTTGTGTTTGATTTTGGCTTCGAATCATACAATTAGTCATTATGATTTTCAGATATATAAAGTCCCTGCAAATGATGTTGAAGCACTGAAATCACCATTAATGGGATTGTTTGAGAAGCGTCGTGCTCGGAAATTTTTCATTTATGTTCAAGACTATGAAGACAATGATCCAAAATCTCATGAAGGACTTGATTTGAATAAAGTTACTGCAAGAGATATTATCTCGTATGACTCGTATTTTGATATAGTTGTCTTTACTTATTAATTTCGAGTCTCAAATATAGTTTATTATTTTCTATATAGAAAATATGGGCTAGAAGATGATACAATTGACTTTATCGGTCATGCATTGGCACTTCACCTTGATGATAATTACTTAGACCAACCTGCTCTGGACTTTGTGAAGAGAATGAAGGTGTGTATATGAACTTTTAGGCCCCTTTTGGCGAGCCACTATGCTATATAATCAAATATATTTGTCATGGCAATATTTATATTACAAATGTATTTGATAATATATTGCATTACATTTCATTACAACTCATCAAAAGAAGTGGTAGGTCATGTTTGGCTAGCTAGCTGAAGCATTTATTGTTAGTAGTTAACTGAAATGTTTTAGCAGAAATTAATGTTTGTGGTTTTCAATCTTTATCTTATTTACACTAATTAGAAACTTGAGAACTTGGTAAAATGCAATCAGAAATTCATTTTCTTTTTAGTCATTTGATGTTGGAAGTTACTTTCTAATTGTTTAGCTATTTGTTTCATTACAGCTTTATGCAGAGTCTTTAGCACGCTTTCAGGGAGGATCACCTTATATCTATCCGATGTATGGACTAGGAGAATTGCCTCAGGTAATTAATTTCTCCAATTTCCTGTGGATTTGTGCTGCAAAATTGTGCTGCTTTAAATTTTGTGTTATTGGCAGGCATTTGCACGCTTAAGTGCAGTATATGGTGGAACTTACATGCTCAACAAGCCAGAATGTAAGGTAAATTTGACATACCCGCTGGAAAAGCTGTACCTTCTTTGATATGTACATAGATATTGAATTGTTGCACCAGCTAACATTTATATATATTTTTTTAACAAAAGGTAGAGTTTGGTGCGGATGGGAAAGCTGTTGGTGTGACCTCTGAAGGAGAGACTGCTAAATGCAAGAAAGTTGTTTGCGACCCATCATATTTGCCAGACAAGGTAATGTCTAACAAACAAAAACAATATTATTATGAACTTCAATCACTTTACTGAACTAGTCTATTGTGATTACTTCGACACAATAGGTTAAGAAGGTTGGAAAAGTTACTCGTGCTATATGTATAATGAGCCATCCTATTCCAAGCACCAGTGACTCTCACTCTGTCCAGCTAATTCTGCCACAGAAGCAACTTGGTCGTAAATCAGATATGTATGCCACTAAGTTATTCTTTCCTTTTCCTTTTTGTACCTTCAATTCACTATTGCATATATAGATCCTTATCTTCACATGGTTTAGTAGGTCTGTTCAAATCGGGTCCCAATGCAACCCATTTTGAACTTGAGAGAAGCAAATGGCAAGAAGTTAATCCCACTGCAATGTTTTTTTATTTGTTTATGGCATGATATGGAGGTAGATAAAGTAGAACTCTTCAAATTGGGCGCATTGGACCCATTTGAACAGTCCTATTGCTTAGTGCATGAGTATGTATGTCCTTTACTGTTTGCTAGTATAGTAAGTTTCATAATTTTGAATGTTGCTGCAGGTATCTCTTCTGTTGTTCTTATTCCCACAATGTTGCCCCTAAAGGAAAATATATTGCTTTTGTTTCGACTGAAGCAGAGACTGACACACCTGAAGTAGAACTGAAGCCAGGACTTGATCTGCTTGGTCCTGTGGATGAAATATTCTATGATGCCTACGACAGATACGAACCCATAAACAATTCTGAAGATGATAATTGCTTTGTATCTGCTGTAAGTGCAATAGTAATATTTAACATTTAAATTTTTCCCTTAGATAAAAGAGATTGCTAATCCCGTTGTGATACTTGCATGTGGAATGTTAAGCTTACTTCCTGGCTAGTTTATGCATTAGGTGAATAATAGTTCTATTGAACAAACTAGTAACTTAATAGTTTTTTATATTTTATTTTTGTGGAAATTTTAATATTTAGTGCTTAAATGACTTGCAGAGTTATGATGCAACATCACACTTTGAGACCACAGTAGATGATGTTATTGCAATGTACTGTGAGATTACCGGAAAGGTAAAAAGCTTTTTTCTTTTTAGTTAGTTGAAATTTCTACTGTAAAATGGCATTTTTCCAGGGAATGCTATTGACTCAAAATTTTGGTCATTGTCTGTTACAGGCTCTTGATCTTTCAGTGGACCTGAGTGCTGCAAGTGCAGGTGCTGAAGAACATTAATATCATGTTATTTTCGCATCGGTCAAGTATCAGTCGAAGAGCACGAGTCGTGATCACAGATTTTTGCTTTCGTTTTTTGGATAAATGGAATTCTGTTTCATCTGTTAAGAAAGAAAATTTTGCTTTCCAAGTTCATTCATTCTAAGTTCTTTTGAATGTATGTGTAGTTTTGCGTAAACTATGAACTATTCCTGGGTGTTTTTAGTTGGCTAACCAGCTACTGGTACAATAATATAATTTGAACCCTTTTTTCTTCATTTGAGACTCGTTGTTGGTCACATCACATATGTGAATGGAATGACTCATTGGTTTAGCTCATATACGTAAATTTATTTATTTTTTTCTGTCTTAGTCATTTAGCTAAGGCGTTCTTGGCCTTTTCCCTTTCCCACTGAGTTGCCTATTTCATGGTTCTAATCTCAAAATTTGCAAATTTGGATTTCAAATTCTTTTACCGTTGTAACTTATATCTGACATTTTCTAGTTACCCTGCAATTTAAATTTTGAACATTCTGTCAGAATCCGAATTCGTAAACCAATAATCCGAACCCTGAAACCAAGGTCCATTTGCAAGGACAACTCCTAAGCATGATTTAGGGTTCGGTTTCAAACTAAATCAGAGCATAATCGAATTGAAATCAACAGTTTCTACTTTTAAAGTATAACTTAATTATATGCCTGCGGTTTCTGTTTGAAACCGCACTGACTCATTTTTTTCATGTAACTCTTAAATTAATTTTATAATTTTTTGTTAAATTAATTTAGTTTTTTATTGTCAATACTATTACTTTTAATTACTATCCATGATGTTATAATTAAAATTTAAAAAAACCTATAAAAATGGTTTTATAATTTCGATTTTCAAACCAAACCAAGCTGGAATCAAATCAATGATTCTAAATCATCTGGATCACCGGTTCCGGAGTGTCAATTCCTTTTATTAAATAAACTAGGCAAAAATCCGCGCTGGCGCGGATTATTTTATTACTTTATTATCATGCATTATATTAAAAATTTTTTTATACATATAAAATAAATATTTATATAAAAAATAGAGTAACCACATTATATATAGATATATATAAAATTTTTGCAAATAAGCATAAACATAATAATAAAGATATATAGATATAAAATTATAAAATTATTGTAAATAGATAAAAAAAATTAAATAGTCAAATCAAATATGAATATAGATAATTATTTTAAATAAGCACTAATTTTTAAATTTAAAAAAATATCTTAAATGATCTAATAAAAAAATTTCAAAATTGAATATAGATATAAATAATTATCATAAATGAATATTAATTTGAAAATATGATCATTATATATAATTTTTTAATATTTAAATAATAAAGTTTAAATTTAAATGATAAGAATATCAATTATCTACATTTTTAATTTATTAAATATGTTTTTTTTAATTTTTAGATTTTATTTTATTAGCTCCATTTATTATTTTAAATCTATTTATTAAATTTAATATTTAGATTTCTCTTTAACATCCTGTCTAGGAAGCAAAACAAATAAAATAAATAAAGAGCAAAATAATAATAATAATAATAATAATAATAATAATAATAATAATAATAATAATAATAAATAAAACTGACATTTTGTTTATAAGCATAAAAACTACACAAATAAATTGAAAAAAATTCATAATATATATATTGAACATCATAATATATATATATTGAATATCATAAAACTAATTATACTAAGATAAAAAATAAATTATCAAAATAATGAGATTTAATTGATATCAGTCTCTTTTCTGCTCTTATCTTTACTATATATCTGCTTCTTCCCGTATACATTTTTTTTTGTATACAGATCATTTTATAAAATTAAAAAATTATAAAAAAGAAAAAAAATCAAAGAATTAAACTAATATTACTGTAGTTGGAGAAAAAGATTCAGAATTTATAAAAATTGAAGTTGTGCTTATCATTTTTTTGCTAATTAAAACCTGAAAAACAATATTAACATATACATAAAAAGAAACAAAACCTATAAAATTGAAACAAAATAATTGAAAGAAATAATAAAAGATAAGAAGAAAATCATTGTAAAAATAATTATTGAAAGAGGTATATATAGATATATTGATAAGAAAAAAAATTAAAAAGTTTTTAAGATTTTAAATTTAAAAATTCAAAGTTTTTAAAGTTCTAAATTCAAAACTTCAAAGTTTTAAAGTTTTTTAAAATCAATAATTCAAAAATTTTAAAGTTTTAATTATTCAAAATTTTAAATTTTAATTAGAGATATAAAAATAAAAATGTAGAAAAATTATTAAAAATTTATAAAAAAAAATAAAAAATAATACTAAAATATGAGAGTTCCACGTCAGCTTTTTTAAATTTTTTTTTGTTTTAAGATTATATATATATATAGATAGATAGCTTTGAATGCTATGTTCTTTGAAAAAAGGAATAATTTTTTATTTTATTATTCTTTATAAATTTTAGAAATATGAAATCCATTTCATTTTGACTATATTTGATTTTTTTTCTGATTATTGTATTTTTTTTATCTATTGAAAACTCAATTCGCTACTTACTATATTTTTTTTATAGTAAGTGGATACTTGAGAATTTATATTTGATGATGATATTAGGAATAAAAATGACTATTCAAAGGCTTATAGTTCCTAAAAGTGGAGTTAATATGTTTATTCTTTTAGTGTGAACTATCGATATTCGGACTTTATCATTAGGGACCCCTACTAATTTGGAATTTAATCACAAATAAAACTCTTTGTCCCTCTCTATAAATGCATTTGGTGAGGATCCATCTCTTACCACATATCCAATTTGTCCATTTATCTATTTTTATGAGCTATGTAAAGTTATTTGAATATAAGATTAATTGCTTAAAAATTTTAACATATTTTAATTTTAATTTAATTTTAATTTTTCATTAATTAGTCATTATATTTATATAATACTAATATGAAATCATGTTTTAATATTATAAAAGTTTAGAAAAATAAAAAAAACTTAAAAACTTAATATTATACAAAATAAACGTGAATATAAAAGGAGTAATAATAACGTACAACACATGTTATAAAAAAAACTAATGATAATACTAATACGCATCATCTTTTAAACATCTCACGTACACATATTCTCATAACAATTTGCTCTATAGCAAAAACCTATCTGAAACCATGATCTTGAAATGGATCTTCAATTAAAATTATAATCAATCAAAATCTTAATCATACCAATAATAATAAATAGATAACTAAATCAAATAATAATAAATCATATGCAAATTGAAAGATAGATAAAGAATTCTTAGCTATTAGATCGATTTGATTTTTTTTTCCCCTTCTCTTCAGCATTTCTATCTGCTTTAGCCTCCCTACTCTTTCATCCTCTTGTTTTGCTTTTGCTTTTTCTTTTTTTTTTTTTCCCTTTCCTTTTGGCTATTTTGTTTTGCAGAAATGAGAATATCATCTCTGTTTTCCTCATACAGATGCACACACACAGTGTTACTATCGACAATAGTAACTTGATTTAAAACAATAAAAATGTTATTACCATTAACATTAATAATTTTGTTTCTTTTTCTCAATTATTGTGCATAAAACATGTTAAATATTTTACTAACAATCAAGCTAAAGATCAGAAGAAAATATTAGAAGCTCAAAGTAAAGAAGTCACTTACATGACAACTGTTATAAATTTTTTTTTGGTCTATAAATTATCAGTATCCGAAAGTTCATATGCTCTGACTACATCCGGCTCAAGTAGGGTTACGTAGAAGCGACTCTCACACGGTGGCAATTTCCATATTCAAAGCTTGAACCCGAGACCTTTAATTAAGGAAGAAGGAGTCTCAACCATTCTTTCCTCAACATTGATACTGTTATAATCCTTTTGTATATAAGCTTTTTTAACAGTAATAATAAACTGAGGTTTTCTTTGCCCAAAAATAGTTTCATTTCATCAAGAGATGTTGTCGTCCAAGAAACTATTTTTCCTTTTGATTCTCATGTTGCTCCTGACATTGGTTTGTCTCCTCCTGTTGATAATTCATCAGATTTTATTTCTCATTTCCCTCCAATTTTCTTTCTCCTTGTTCTTCTAGAAATAATTCTAATTCATCTCTTCCTTCTCCAATCCATAAAATACATCTTCTCCTCCTGCTTTATCTTCTAATGGTATTGATCCCAATAACACTTCTGTTCTTCCCCTTCCAGATATCTCTAATAATTTTTTTCCTGTTAATAATCTCACTTCTCATCTTAGGATAAGTTCTAGACTTCATAAGCTACCATTTTTTTTGAATGCTTATCACTTACCTAAAACCTCTTCTTCTTGTTTCACATCTCACCCTCTTAAGCATTGTCTTTCTTATGATAGACTTTCACCCCCATACAAATCATTTCTTTTACAAATTCCATCCATCACTGAACCTACTTCTCATATCCAGGCCTCTAAATATGATCACTGGAGATTCGCTATGCAAGACGAGCTTCAATCTTCAGAAAATAACCAGAATTCTGTTCTTATAATACTTTTGTATATAAGCTTCTTTATCCATTATGGTAAACTCAGACCCAAAATAGTTTGATTTAGCGATTGAAGCGTACTAGATCCCACCTTGACTGCATATCGAATCGTGGAATTAGCATCTTAGAGAGGACTTTAAACATAATCACCTTCTGGCCTAAAAGAAATTAGTCTTTTACGCAATTGTTCAATGGGAGGTGAGAGAAAGCACTTGGTAAAACAATTTACCAAACAATAATAGTAAACTGATGTTTTATTTCCCCTCCCCAAGATACTGTTTTGTATTAGTAACTTAATCAATGGTGCAAAATTGCAGTTATATAGTTTATCCTTTCCTGATGTTTTTAATATAGATACCTTATTATTTGTATAGTGATCTGGAGTAAATTCTTGAAAATGGGAATTTTTTTTTAATCCTAATAAAAAAATTTTTGTTATTGATAAAAAAAAATTGTTTGTATTTTTATTTCAACTTGGACTTCAATTTTTTACTTAGCTTTATAAATTAACTCTTGTTGAATACTGTAATGAATGGGTGTAGGTATCAAAAGTATCAAGTAGTAGTATTATACCCAAGAAATACTAATATATTAAGCATTTGATTTAAATTGAAGTGTCTGAATTTTCAGAAATATGGATAGGGATTCAAGTGAGTGGAAGAAGAAAAGAGGAGGCAAATTAGAGAAAGGGCATCGTTACACGGATGCCCAAACAATAAATTAATTAATTTTTTTGCCTACTAATAAAATATTCACCTCATACTTTAAATTAAAAATCTTGTATCGCCTCAAGTTTTAATTTTAGACATGGAATACTTCGGCTTATAAAATTATAAGGGATTAAATGAATAAACTTACAAAATCTTTTATTAAAAATATTTCGATTTGAAAAATTACATCACTTAAACATTTATTAGGTAATAGAAAAATGTGAAAATTATTATTTTAAAAAGTTGTAGTAACTGGAAATCAAATCAATGATTTGCATATATAAAAGCCAAAAAAGCACCAAAAAAATTATTGTTACTCAGTATGCGGAGGTGTGTGTAAAGTTACCCAAATTCATAATTTTATGGGCAAAATAAATCAATATGCTACAAAATTTTTTATGTAAAATACAAGGACGAATTTGTATATCTTGCCATTGTTTTATCATGTTTAAGGATGCCAATTTCAAGTGATAAATAGTTTGAAAAATAAGTATTTAAAAGGAGGATTTAATTAATTAAGTTGCATTAATTCAGAAAAGAAACCCTAGCTAGTTTTTTATATTAGCAAGTTAGCAGCAATAATCCTTCACATGTACTCCCTAAATTGGATAATAATACATTCAATAATTAAAAAGCACCACTGAATTCCTAAGTATTAATTCTCTTTTGATCTTACAATTTTCACAAGGGAGAGAACTACCCAACAAACACCCATCAAATTTTTCACTACCCTCAAACACCACCAGTAAATTTTTTTTCATTTTTACACAAACCTCACAAGAATCCCCTCCCTTCATCAATAGACAACCCATGACTTGTCAAAATATTTCATCATCCAAGCCTCTATTATATGTGCATTCTCTCCTAACTTAGCTTAGCTTTCCTTCATTACTTGAAATGCAAAGGTTCACCAATATATATAATAAGCTTTCTGTAATGTCCTCCACCAATTAATGCACCATTTGATAACACAAATCAAACAAATACATCATCACGCCTCTTCTTCGGAGCTTCTGGATTTCCTTTTCTCATCATTGCCACAAATTCATCATAGTTGATTCTTCCGTCCTGATACAACAACAATAATATTTCACTCTTTAGTGGAAGTAAAATAATGGGTTCGTAGTGAAAGATTTTAGAGCCTGTCTGATTCAGAGATTGCAGGTAGTTGTCGTTAGCTGACAACCAATATGCTAACAAACAGAAATATCAGTTTTCAGCGTTTCAGTTATAATATTGAATTAGTATACCCGTAGCTGCAAACTATACCTTATCGGCTCAAATGGTGCTTTTATATGGGTAATTGAAGATAGGAAAAATAGAAAGAATAGACACGAAGAAGATAAAAGATTTTGGAAATTACATTGTCACCGTCAACTTCAGAAATGATTTCTTTGATGTCCCTTCCATCTTGCATTCCATACTCACGGAGTGCTTGTTCTAACTCTTCAGTTGTGATAAATCTGAACGTAAAAGTTAAGCATACACGGATAAATTAGAATGATTATGAAATATTAATGAAACAAATTTGAGTTAATGTTAGTTGGTCTTTACCCGCTGTTATCTTTATCGAAATGCTGGAAGGCTGTGTAAAGATGTTCCTCTCTATCCATTCGGTTCATATGCATTGTCGCTGTTATAAACTCATCATAATCTATAGTTCCATTGCCATCTGCATCAGCCTGTTTTCATAAAAAAAAGGAAGAAAAGCATTAAATTGTTCTGATAATATTATATATAACACAACTATCCCAATATTGCCTCACTTTTTATCTTGGTCTTCAGTGTCTGCCTTATAACAGTGATCAGGGTTCGATTTCCTAGTCTATCAAGAAACATAAGATACGTTTTATTAAGAAAATGCATTAGATGGTTCTCATAAATAACCAATGTTTGCTTCAGTTCCTAGTCTTGGTCGATACACCACAACTAATCAAGCGTCTGTCTCATAGGTTAAAATTTCAGGGTTTAGCATTTTTTCTCTCTAAATAGTTGTAATGTATCGAGAAATGGTGAAATAAATTAATGAAAATGGAAGAATTAATCTTACAGCTTCCATAAGTTGTTTGACTTCAAATTCTGATAGTTTTGTTCCTTGCTTAGCAAGTCCTTGTTTCAGCTCTTCAAGTGTAATGGTGCCACTGTTGTCAGTGTCTATGCCCTTAAACATCTCCTTCAATCCCATAATTTCTTCCTCTGATAGACAGCCAGCAATAACCTACAGATTTTATGCAAATATATATTTATAAATAAAGATTGACAAAATTATTTTATGTTAATTAATTACTTTGCTTCTTTTAAATAAATAGGTCAAGTCATTAATTATTACCCTTAAAGCAACTTTCTTGAAATTATTCATTGCTTTAAATTGTTTGAGCCTACTCATTACTGCATTATCAAGAGGAGTATCAGGAGCTTCTCCGTCTTCCTTGATCCATGGATGACCTAAACAAAGAAAACCAAATAAACAAAATTAAAAACGTTTCCGAATAAGCCACTCTGTTTATCTTAATATACACAATGATCTTTAGTGTTTCAAGATTCGCAATTTTAGACCTTAAATAGTATTTTCTAATGAACCCTGTTTTTGCAAAGTGAAAATATTAGGGAAAAATATGTAAGTATATACTTACTGAGAACTTGAATGGCTGTCAACCTCTGTTTGGGGTCCGAATTTAGCATTTTTCGAACAAGATCCTTAGCTTGAGGCGAAATTGAAGGCCATGGATCGGATGTAAAATCGATATGGCCACGTAAAATTGCATTGAAAATCCCATGCTCGGATTCTATATATCAACCAAATTAATTTTAACAATCTTATTTACTTAGTTTCAAAATGGCAGTGTAAATGAATAAATTAAAAAAAGAATGGAAAAGAAAAAGAAATTAAAACTTGCCAGCCCAAAAAGGCGGAACACCACTGAGAAGAATGTATAACATGACCCCAATACTCCATATATCAGCTTCTGGTCCATATCTCCTCTTCAACACTTCAGGTGCTATATAATATGCACTGCCAACAATGTCTTTGAATACTTCTCCTGTTCGAATGAAAAAAATTCTCAAGTTCAGCATCTTATATATAAATGGAATTCCAATTGGTTAGGTTTTTCACTCGGCTATCCAATACAGGTACGGGCCTAAGGGGGCCTGTGGGCTCTGGTTAGTGTTTGGATTAACCAAGTTTCTTCCAGATTTATGTTCAGCAAAAAGATATGAAAGCAAACCTGGCTTGTAAAAGACAGAAAGGCCGAAATCTGTAGCCTTAAGAGGAGCATTTTCCTCCTTATTGAGCAGAAGAAAATTCTCCGGCTTAAGATCCCTATGGATAACACCCATCGAATGACAAGTATGAATAATTTGAACGATAGTTCTAAGCAAAGAAGCAGCAGCACGTTCTGTATAATGACCCTTGGCGATAATTCGATCGAAAAGCTCTCCACCTGCGCACAACTCCATCACCAAATGAACTGAATGTTTATCCTCATAAGCTCCTTTAAGTTCAACAATGTTAGGTTGACCAGTTAAATGATGCATAATTTGCACCTCTCTCTTGACATCCTCCACATCTTCTTTATTCACAAGTTTCCTTTTAGCTATTGTTTTGCATGCAAATTGTTCTCCTGTTGACTTGTGTGTACATAAATGTGTTACACCAAATTGGCCCCTGCCAAGTTCTTTACCAATAGTGTACACTGACTTAACATCTTCCATTGGCCGACCTAAGACCGGTCCAATAGGAGCACTCTTGGCTGGCTTAGAGGATGCAGCATTTCCCGAAGAAAGGGAAGGTGCGGCTGCCTTAGACGGTGGTGTGGTGGAGTTTTCTGGGGCAGCATTGGCAGGATTGTTACTCTCATCGTTATTGTTATTGCCATTATCTCCCTTGTCACTATCTGGAGCATCCCCGGATTCGCCACGAGAGCAGCAGTTGCCCATTGTGGTGTTTAGGGGAAGAGAATAAAGGAGTAAGAGTGGTGGTGGTGGTGGTGGTGGTGGTGGTGGTGGTGGTGGTGGTGGTGGCAGTGTTGTCGGCAGCTTTAGGAGAGAGAGGTGTGTTTAACTTTGAAGGGTAGGTGCAGAGAGAAAAATTAGACTTGTATAGAAAGAGAGAGAGAGTTAGAGAAAAAAAGGTGGAAAAAGATAGGAAACTGGTTGGAATTTTTTGGTGTAAAGGAAAGAAAGAGGATTGATAGTGAGGGATTTTAGGATATGCTATGTGTAAACTGGGTTGAATTAGTCTTTTAGCTTTTGTTTGAAAATAGTAGGAAACTAATATTTTCAATACCAAGGTTGAGAGAATTTTCCGGGAAAAATAACTAGCAACCTTTTTTTCTTTTTTAATGGTTATTAAGACACACATGATGAATATATACAATTAGAACCGTTATTGATAAAAAAAAAAAAAGATTATTATCATTACAACTATACATATATATATCATTCAAAAATATTTTCTGAAAAACAAGTTTTTCTCGAAATAATATTTTTTAAATAATTTGTTTCCCTTTATTCGTTTACAATATTGGAAATTAGTTACAAAATTTTAAATTTTTAACTTATAAAACTATACAAAATATTTATAATTGCAAAAATTTCATATTTTAAAAATTTATTGTTAAATGTGAGAAAAATGGATAATAAATGATAAACTGTGATAGCCCCTGATTACTAATGGTAGTGGCGGACCATTATTGGTAGTTATCAGTAATTAATAAATTAAAATAAAAATATAATTATGAGGTTATACTAAATTTTCCAATATCTATAAAACGTTCTTCACTTTTGAAAATGAGAAATTATCTATATATATAAAATTAGGGCAGTTTGCATTATAAAAGTGTAAAACTCTTAAAAAGTCGAGTCCCATTAGAACAACAATTATTTAAAATAATTGTAAGAAAATAAAATACAGTTGTAAGAAGATAAATTGTTTTACATTTTTAGATAATATCTTTATCAAAATAATATCTAAAAAAAGATTATCCATAACACTATTATATTAATATAGTAATATAAATTTATTTTTTATTATGAAACAATTAATAAGTAATTTACACGCTTATAAATATAATTTTTAAAAAGTAAAATATTTACACGTTTAGAACACGCTACACTAAATAATATATTAATATTTCAAGTAAATATACAATCATTTATAATAAATCATAAATATAAAATAAAATAAAACTTAATTTCTTATTTTAATGACACAATAACAAATTAAAAAAAATACACTTCATTTTAACTAGTAATTAAAAAAAACATTAATTGATTAGCTTGGTGTATAAAAGTTAGGTTGTACAGACACGGGACACAATATATGATAACGTATGGGATACAATAGTTTTTTAAAAAGTACGATATCCACATATTTATTACACATTACATAATAAATAATACATTAATATTTTAAATAAATAAATAATCATTTGTAATAAATTATAAATATAAAATAAAAAAAATTTAATTTCTTATTACAATGACAAAAAAAATAAAAAAAAACAAATCATTTTTTATTGATAATTAAAAAATACCTTGATTGATTGGTTTGGTACATGGAATAGTCTCATATACCTATGAGCTAGGTTGCACAGAAATGAAACACAAGATACGGAAATATAGAAGATATTATAATTTTTAAACAAGTAGGACATACATATATTTAAGACACACTACACTAAATAAGTAATACATGGATATTTTAAATAAATAAGCAATTATCTATAATAAATCATAAACATAAAAATAAACAAATACCTAATTTCTTATTTCATTATAATTAATTAAATTCTAAAAATTATTATTACTATTGAAAAATAAATTAATAGTGTGTGTATTTTTTTATATAGGTCATATCATATAGACTTTTGCTATTATTAGCGAAAGGTTTCGAAGGATACTTAAAAAAGCATATTTTAGTTAGCTATGATAATTTTACTTGATCTGATGGGTACTCGATAGGATTCTATCTGATTTTGGCGAATTTAGATAGTGAACAAACGAGTTTAAAACGAGTTCAGATAGTATTTTTACTATCCGTATGGGATTTGGATTGGATTCAAAGAATCGGGCACTTGCTATACATTATCCATTTAATTAATATTATAAAAATCAGTATTCTGAGAACCGGACCGGTCAGTGAACCGGTAAAGGTAAGGGTTATTGAACCGGAAGGTTCAACCGGGTTCAATACGGTTCAATCGGATTTTTATATATAATATTTTTAAATATATTTATTAAATAAAATTGAAAGTATAAGATAAAAAAAATTTTGATATCAAATAAAAAAAATTCTCAAATTTGGCTTTTATAAAAAAAATAGAAGAATAAGTATATAATTTTAAAAAAAAAATAAAATATTAATAAATTTAATATTGGAAAAAATCAATTAATTACAATAAAATAAAATATTATTTAACATTTGTATTTAGAGTTGAAAATTTTATTATTTTAATTAATATAATAGGACCTTCGATTAGAAATAAAAAGAAAGCTCAAAATTAAAAAATTATTGGGCCCGACATTTAAGAGGCCCAAATTTTTAAAAGGCCCATAATTAGACACAAAAATCCAAATTTCAACCGAACCGGTTTTTAACTGGTCCGGTTCACCAACTTTTGATTGGTTTTTATCTGGTTTTTATTGGTTTCTTCTGATTTTTTAAGTCCTCCAGTTTCTTATGTAATTTGGACCAGATCATTGTCCAATTCCCGGTTAAATCGATCGAACTGGCCGGTCCGGTTTGATTTTTAGAATCATGCTAAAAACATTTAAAATAATTATTTTTATAAAGAAAATTATATATACACACTTTTTAATTATATTAATACTATAATTATATTTAATATTTATATTATATTTTTTTATTCAATTAAAATAATAATTTCATAGTTTTTACTTATTTTTTATTTTGAAAAATAAAAAAAAATATATCTTTAACGTAAATAAATTTGAGTATTTAAATAGGTAATTATAATTGAGTTCGAAATGAATTTGGTTATTAAAGGCGAATTTTCATATGGGTTTGAGTATCTAAATTTTTAGTCGAGTATTTCAACGAATCTGGGTATTTATAATGCATTAGATGATCATTTTATTATATAATTTTATTATTTTTAAATGATGTTATAAAATATTATTTCATCTTTTAATGCTACTCCGCATATCGCGCAGATGCTAATACTAATTTTCTTTTAAAATGGATTAATTTTTCTTTTATCAAGAAAATATTTTATTATTAATTAATTTCCTGAATACCCTAATGTAAGAAAATATGAAAATGGGAAGTTCTCAAAGATAATTTTGATACATTGAACTATAAAATTACTCTGAATTTCGTGACTTGTTATAAAGTCACTCTATTTTTATTCTTATACATCGATCACACCATTTTTAAAACTTAGATATATTAACACTAAAATTTTAAAAATATCTAAAATTTTAAATAAAATAATATATGCGTGGGTCCTATTAATTAGCCTTGGGTTAACTTAAACTAACACACTCAAACACACTTATTTAATAACTGAACCCTAACAGTCAATTGCTCTCAAAATAGATTGATGGCTTAACAAATAAAAGACTCTCCCCAAAGCCACTGATCTCATCTATTCTTTGCCCTTTATTTCGCTTGAATTCTTTTCTCTTTCTTGGATTTATTTCGCTGATTTCATCTATGTAATTTGTGTGAATAGTAATAATCAATTTGGGTAAAATCTTTTTTCTCTCTATAGGATTTATGAATATGGATTATGGAATTGAAGAGAGTGATGGATTATGGAATATATTTACATATCTTACATCACTTTAAAATCAAAACCAAATAAAGAAATCAAAGAAAAATTAATGTCTTTCATCCAAGTAGGTTAGGCCTCTCTTAAAGAAGGAAGGGAATATTTTCCCTTTCAATCATGCATGTTATTATGCTTAGAAATATATGTTATCTTTATTTAAGTTTTGAAAACTGCCATGTTTTGTTTTTAAAATTGCGCATGTGTTCTAATTATTCAAAAAGGGAGAAATTAAAGTTTGGTTAGAGATTATTCTCTCACAAATCCCTAAAAATCTCGTCTCTCCTGTAATCACATTTTGTGGCCTTGTTATTATTAGTTGTGCACTTTTGTAATTCAGTTTGTGATATTGTTATTATTAGTTATGCACTTTTTCAAATTCTTATAATGATTTTACTTTTTTGTACCCCATTTATAATGGTTGTATGCTTAATAGCATTTTGTTTTTAGTATTTATGTACTTTTTCAATAGTTTTTATTTTTTTGTGTTAGTTAATGGTTGTAAACTTCTGTGAGCTCCTTTATGGCCTTTTTATTATTAGTCGTGCACTTTTGTAAGCCATTTTATTCCTAAATAATGTAAGTAGGCAATAAATGCACTTTTTTTGTACTGTTTTTTATGTCAACTATCTGTGTTTTGTGTTAACTATTATTCCATAATTAATGAAAAAATGAAGGGCACTTTACGGAGAAAATTTCATTTAACTAACTCTTAAACTTTTTAGAAATTTGAGAGAGATTGATTGTGATTAATCCAACTTTGAGGCAAATTTATAGTATATATATTGGAGTCTGAACAGTCCGTTTTAGACAAGAATTTAAAATTTTGATTTATTTTCTATTTAGAAATGTATATTAGGGTTTTATTTAATAATTTATTATTATATGTTAACATTAACTATCTTAATCCAACATTTTTTTCTATTTTATCTAAATAAAGAGAATATAGGGAATAGTATTTAGTGTTTTAACCGATTAAAACACTAAAAGTTATTACTAAATACAACTTTAATGTTTTATGAAATACTACTTAACCTCTAAAAGCTGCTCGAAATATTAAATTACCGAATAATCTAATTTATAGACATACCATTTTGACTCTAGTCAAAATATTAAAACTCTTGGAAACGATGTTGTCCAATAGCCTCTAAGGAGCCAAATAAAATTTTGATCTAGTGGCAATGGTGCCCCCAACTGTCCCTTTATATATATATATATATATTTCCAATTATTCTTCTTGAAACTCTAGTGATATGGTAGTATATGGAAACCTCCTTTGAGATTTAGATGGTCCACACTATGATCGTTTTGTAAAAATTTTCCATATTAATGTAAAAATTATCTTTTTAGTTATAAACTTCATACAATATTAATGTATCCAATTGAAGCATAATCTACTTCTATGGAAGTAGTTTGCATGTAAAAGTTTGTTAGGTCGATATCTTATAAGTTTGTTAGGGAAGTTGCATTCATAATAAAATATGCATGTCCAATTGATAGGTTAGCCATTAACTATCATCAAATGGGAGAAGATAAAATTCTTTGAATCATTAATTGTCTTTAAATGGATTAGGGATTTTGAAGTTAGGTAATCAATCATCTACCTCATTTTTTTTTATTTTAAATGCTCACGTGTCATTGACACCCTTAGATTTTACGGTAATTCTTTAAAAGAAATTATTTTTTAAATAAATACATGTAGATAATTAAGCAATTAAAAATTTAAATTTTATCTTTGCTAAATTTAATTTTTAATGAATATATATGATAATGATATATTTAAAAATATTTTTATATTTTATTTATTAAATATTCAATACTTTTAGGATATTGATAAAAAAGAAAGAAAAATATGTTCTTTTATTAATAATTTTTTTATGTTTGGATGATTTGATTGGATATGTTTTTTAAAAATAAGTTTTTAAATATAATCTATATAATTTTTATTTAGGAGAGATAAAAAAGAAGAAAAAGTATATTGTTTTTATTAATATTTTTTATGTTTGTAAGATTTAATTGGATATATTTTTTAAAAAGTAAATTTTTAAATAGAATTTATATAATTAAACCTGAGATGATAAACAGTTAAAAATTTTAATTTAAAGCCAACATCATCTCATGCTAGATTGACAAGACCCGCACGATTTTATCATAAGTGAAATGAGAACTTCTTAAGAAGTCACCCATCCTAAGATTTCGCTAAGCGAGTACGCTTAATCTTAGAGTACTTCTAACTCTCTAAGACATTCCACTAAAAAGTGCTTTTAATAATTAGTTTCTTCATTTTCAATATATGATCTAATAAAAATAAGAATAAAAATATATAAAAATAAAAAAACAAATAAATAAAGATTTGAGAGCACAATCAAAATTCAAAAAATTGAAAGTAAAATAATCCAACAAACAAAAAGTAAAGAAGGAGAAACATTATGAAGAAAATCATTAAAATAGAGAGGTATATATAAATATATTTACGTAGATATAGATAAGAAAAAAATTTAAAAGTTTTAAATTTAAAGATTCAATATGTTTAAAAGTTTTAATTATTCAAACTTTTAGATTATATATATAATTAATTTAGATATAGATAAAAAAATTAAAAAATTTCAAAATTTTAAATTCAATGATAAAAAAGTTTTAAAGTTTAGTTATTTAAATTTTTAGATTTTATATATACATATATAAAATAAATGTTAAAAAAATATTAAAAATATAGAAAATTTCTAAAAAAAGAAAAAAGGAAATGCTAAAAGGAGAATATGCCAAGTCAGCTTTTTTAAAATTTTTTTTGTTTCAGAATTATAGATATATTAGATAGTGAAAGAGTGGCTCGAATTAATGACTACTGATTCTCAGCCATTGTCTAACCTAGAGAAAAACAAAAGAAAAACTACTTTTTTAATATTGCACGGCAACCCGATTCGAGCTGTAAATCATTTCCTTTTTTTTCACGATTAAAATTTTAAAATATTCGTTTATAAATTAGAGACTAAAAGATTATGTCTAGAGATTAAATTGAACTTTATTCTGAAACCACTTGATTACATGAAAATAAAATAAAGTACATAAAAGACATTATAGCAAGTAGTTTATATATCAAAGTATAATACAAATTAACTGCTTATATTTATTTTAATTTAAACAAAACTTATGCTTTAATATTAAATAGATAAAAAAATGAATATATAAAGCCATGATCAACGTGCAACAAACGTAATACAAAAAACTATCTATCTATATTATATATAAAAGTGGGAATGAAGGGAGGAAATAATTTATATTCTCGATAATACTCTTAATAAAATTTAATATGTTTTAAAATAACCTTATTAATGAACAATTAAATTTTATTTTAAATATTATGCTTAATAAATAATTAATATTAACTACACAATTAAATTTTATTTTAAATATTATGCATAATAGATAATTAACATTAACTGTATATTAATAAATATATTTTATTTTAATTATTTTAATATTAAATAATAAGGCTATACATGAAAGCATAAGTTCTTTTATTTACTATATATATTTTTAATTTTATTTAATTTAGGATTTAAATTAAATGTTAGAGCTAAATATATATTACATATTTTATGTATTTATTATATACATTATTTTGCTCTATTTAACTTAATAGATAATAATTTAAATTTATAATCTATAATCTATATACATGTGAAAATAAAGGAGGGAATTGTCACGACCCATTTCCATGGGCCGGACCAGCACTAGGAGCTGGGTAAGCTTAAGGCCCCCGAGGCCCGTAGTAAGCCTAATCTCTGATTTCAACACCACACTTATATGAAAATATTCTACAAGTTGGCCCATTTTATTTTTAGTGATTCAAACTATCACAAGGTCTTATTTTATTCAACTCAATCATTCTCATAAAGTCTTACATACATTTAACATCATTGTTATTACAATCATAAATCTTAAAATAACTGCGGATTTTCTACTACTGTATTCCTACAAAGAATTCTAAATAATTCTATCTTATACCTTTACATATTTCTTTAAATAACTTCAAAAGAAAGAAAACTAAAGCCCCAAATATATATACAACTGATTCACCAATTCCTGAAACAACATAAAGGATAAGGGGGGAAAGGGGTGAGTATAAAACTCAGTGAATAATAACATATAATACCAAACCCACACATTCACACAAATGATACTTAAGGCATTCTAAATAGACATTCTCCATTCACACAATGACAAACATATCACCCACAAACA
>CANUEX010029540.1:0-13733 GCA_948099535.1 Jatropha multifida | reverse complement strand
AGTCGCGATCTCCTTCGTTTCAAACACCGATCGCACAAGCCAAGACTATCTACTTCCTCCTCTCGTCGAGCTCTTGCCATTGATATAGCTAGTCATCGCCGGTACTGACCGGAGATAGTGCTACGATAAAAAACGCAGTCTGCGTTGACGGAGAGAGAGAACGGAGGAGGAGAAAGAAAGTCTCTCTTTCTTTTTTTTTTCTTTTTGAGCGATTGGGTTCAATTCTTAATTTTATCTAATTAGTTTCGGTTCGATTTGAATCGATTTGATTTAACCCAACAATTTAGCCTAGTTTACATTTAATTTAAGGATTTTTCGATTGAGTTTGACTATTTAAATTTGGTTTTCGGGTTCGGTTTGCGGCATAAAATATTATTTTTTTTGCTAATTCTCATTGGTGAAAATTTATAATTAAATTTTAAATAAAAATTTTTTTAAAAATAAATTAATGGGTCATTTCAGTCAAATGCTCTTTTACATGGTTCATCAAACTTGAATGTCACAAACTTTTAGAGTAGCTTACACAAAGGTTGTGCCATTTTTGAAATATGTTTAATGAAATGCTTGTAAAATCCTGCATGACCAAGAAAGGAACGAACCTTCTACAAGCTAGCGGGGTAAGGTAAAGACTTAATCACATCAATCTTAATCTTATCTAATTCAATACCTTTTGAGGACACAACATGGCCTAAAATCAGACCTTGTTCCACCATAAAATTGCATTTTTCATAATTTAAAACTAAATTTGAATCCAGACATCCTTCTAGTACCTTTGTGAGGTCAATCAAACATCATCAAAACAATCACCCTAGACAGTGAAATCGTCCATGAAAACTTCTATGATATTTTTTACATAGTCCGGGAATATGCTAACCATACACCTTCGGAAAGTAGCTGGGGCATTGCAAAGTCTGAATGACATTCTTTGGTATGAAAAAGTGCCAAAGGGACAAGTGAAAGTTGTTTTGTCTTGATCTTTGGGTGCCAATAGTATCTGAAAGAAACCTGAGTAACCATCAAGACAATAATAATAAGAACATCCAGCTAATCTCTCAAGCATTTGGTCAATGAAAGGGAGTAAAAAGTTGTCTTTTCTAGTGGATGCATTCAGTTTCCTATAACCTATACAAACTCTCCACCCATTTTGAACCCGTATGGACACCGTCTCTCCATTAGCGTTCTTTACTACAGTTATGCCCATCTTCTTAGGCATGACTTGAACCAGGCTCACCCAATTGCTGTTTGAGATTGGGTAAATCACACCTGCATCTTGCAACTTTAAAATCTACTTTTTCTTTACTTCCATCTTCAGTGGATTCAAGTGCCTTTGAGCTTCTCTACTCGGCTTTCTACCTTCTTCTAGTAGAATTCGATGCATACACATAGACTGGCTCAACCCTTTAACATTAGCTATTATCCATCCAATAGCCTCTTTATTCTCACGACCTCCACCTTGCTGAACTTGTTAGAGATAGTCACTGAAAATGTCTCTCCTTCACCTAAGTATGCATATTTGAGATGATTAGGTAATCGTTTCAATTCTAACTTAGGTGCCTGCAAAACAGATGGTAAAAGTTTAGTGTGAGAAGAAGGTAATTCTAGACTACAGGTTTTATTTTTTAAAGGTTTAATTGCCTCCATTTCTTACACCACTTCCTACAATGTTTCATCAATTGAAAACTTCTCCTCAAGCTTTACCAGACTATTAACATCAATGCTCTTGCACAACACTACATTAAGCTCATCATTAACATTATGCTCATAAAGATATTGAACTAGAGGACCGACAACATCAATACCACAAACATGAGACACATCACACGGATATTTCATGGTATCATGCACATTAAATTTTATTATTTCTCCATCAAATTCCATGGTGAGTGTGCCATCATGAGCATCTATTTTAGCTCTAGCGTGCTAAGAAAAGGTCTCCCAACCAAAAGTTCAAACGAAGTGGGGGATTTATCATCATCCATATTAAGCTCATAAAAATCAACAGGAAATATCAACCCATCTACCTAAACTAAAACATCTTCTAACTCCCCTTCAGGGTACACTATGGACCTATCAGCTAATTGAATCACAACAGATGTTTCTTTTAATAGACTAGCTTTTGAATAAGAATAAATAGATAGAGGCATGACATTTTTCGAAGAACCTAGATCACACAAGGCTTTCTTAATTCCAATGTTACTTATCTTACAAGAGATAAGGAACATACCTCGATCTTTGCACTTGGGGGATAATTTTCTTTGCTGCATGGTAGAAACATTCTCCCCCACACTTAGCTTTTCGTAACCAGCCAACTTCCTTTTATTTGTATAAAGCTCCATTAAAAACTTCACATTGTGAGAAATCTATTTAATTACGTCTAACAATGGTATATTTACCTCCACCTTGTCAAAAGTCTCCAGAATCTCTTTTGTTTCCTTATCCTTCTTTGATTTAGCTAATCTTTTAGGAAAAGGGGGCTAAGTTACTAGTGGCAATGGCTTCGACAAGCTTAATTCTGAATTCTCAGTCTGTGAGATCTCTACTTCTGCTTCAGCATCTTTCTTTGGTCCACTATCACCCTTCTTCGAGGTTGGGGTTGTTAGCTTCTTGCCACTTCTCAAAGTGATTACACTTACATTTTGCTTGGGGTTGACGACAGTTTGAGAAGGTACGTTCCCTTGAGATTCCAATTTACTTAGAGAAGTAGCTAATTGGTTCATTTGATTCTCCAAGTTCTGAATGCTGGTTATAGTCTCTTGCTGAAACTGTTGAGTGTTAGTAGCAAGTGACTTAATTATATCTTCAAGTGACATACCTGGTCATGAACTCATTTGAGGATGATGCTATGTTGGTGCATACTGGTATTGATGCATGTTTTGTAGCCTTCCTCCATAGCTAAAGTTCAGGTGATCTCTCCACCTAGGGTTATAAGTATTAGAGTAAGGATCATATTTCCTTTGAGGTTGGCTAGGAATTCCTCCTACAGCATTCACTTGTTCTTGATCTCCTTCTTGTAATGTGGGACACATATTGGTTGGGTGTCTAGAAAAAGCACAAATCCCACACACTTTAGCTTGAGGGTACAAAACTGTAGCAATACTTTGAACCAATCTCGTCAGCTCATTAAGCTTATTTTCAATGTTAGAGTCACTTACTTAATTGACTCTCCTTGGCATACCTTAATGTTTCCCAAATTGTTATGTGTTTGCAGCCATCGTGGATATGATTTCTTGAGCTTGTCGAGGAGTTTTGTCAACAAGAGCCCCTCCACTTACTGTGTCAACCATTCTTCTTTCCAAATCCAGCATTCTTTCATGGAATACTGAATCAAGGATTGTTCAGTAATCCCATATTGTGGGTAGCTTGCCCAAAGTCTTTTAAACCTCTCTCAGTAGTCGTCAAGAGTTTTTGCATCATTTTGCTTAATTCCACTTATTTCCCTCCAAATTAAGGTTGCCCTTGCTGAAAAATATTTTTGTAGGACGAGTCAGACCATATTGATAACAACAAAATATGCATATATTTTACTATTTATTTTAATTAAATTTAGCTTCATTTGAAATATTAAAATGTGAATAAAAATCCATTTTACATGATTTTCTCTCTTTATTGAATAATCATATAGACTACACTAATATTTGCTATTTTAGGCAAAAATGGACCACATATAACCCATTTGGCATCAAACAAAGACAAACAAGGCTATTAAAGCCTTGTAAATATTCAAGCCCAAGCCATGTCCGTGAAAAGCCTAAAAAGCCCTTGTCCAACGTTCAAATATTTAAAAAGAAAGAATGGTGAAAAGTTGATCAACGTGGACAGGTGAGAACTAAGCATGAAGCGAGCTGAGAACCAAGCACGAAGCGAGCTACAAAACAACCTCCTGCCAGATTGTTTGGATCAAAACGTTACAGTTTTGACAAAAGCATTGAATCCAACCTTGTGAGCAACCTCCTCTAATATTTTATGATTACTTTTTGCACGGTGGAGAGCAGCTTGGCAGGTCAAATTGTGCAAGTTGATATGGGAGACATGGAGAAACAAAAGCCAATCAAGATCTTCACCTATCAGCCAAAGTTACATGGAAGAATCTGGACCAAATAAAGGAAGCTTCGAAATGATCTCCTGCCAGGTCATTTGAACCAAAATTGCAATATTTTGAAGAAGCAATGTACCTGGTTCAAATTTCATTTGATTATTTGATTATTTCTTTTCTTCACATGGGCGATGGAACCAGTCTTTGCAGATTCAAGTTCAGCAAGTTGCATGGATGATGTGGACCAATGAGAAACAAGCAGGGAAGTCTATATAAACAACAAGGAAAGAGAGGAAAGGGGTTGGACACTTAGCAATCTCTTGAGGCTCTTTGGCACTTGTTGCTGCAAGGAAGCAGAAGAGGAATTAAGTGACCAATCACAACTTCAGCAAAGAAAAAATAAGAGAGTTAGTAGGTTTAGTTAGTATTGTTACAAATACAAAAGAAGAGGGAAAAAACCACAGATTAAGCTTTGGACGTGGAATTCTTGGGCAACTAATCAAAACATCTCAAGTTTATTATTTATGGCTTTTATTCCCTTTGTGAATTTTATTTGTGCTGATTTATTTATAATAATGCTAGAATATTTGGATCTAGTTATGAGATTTATCTATTAATTTAAAATGCAACTTTGAATAATATAATTTATATTGTATGTTTAATTCCTGATTTAATATGTTGAACTTAATGCTTGTGAATGTCAGGATTCCATATTTGCATGATGTTTGATCTATTTGAACAGACTGAAAGGTTGACAAATTAGGTCGGATCTCACATATTAAACCTAGAATTTCTTTCTAGACCTAGAAAAAGGCTAGATTCTCTAAGGACAAAAGAATTAACAACAGCTTAATAAATTAAAATTGTGTTAAGCTTCAAAAGTAGATATGCATAATTTTAATAGTCCATTTGAACTCGAAAGAGGATTTTGGATACTTTAGGTTAGTTCTCCTTCAGGAATTGACATAACGTTTTAACTATATTAGACTGCGAAAGTAGATGTCATATGGTTGTAGTGGTCCATTTGAGCTTGAAAGAGAATTTTGGACTCCGTAAATTAATTATTCAGAGTTTGCACCCAAAAATTAATAGAAATCTCATAATTAGATCAACTCTATAATTGTTTGCTGAATTTATTTTTGATTATTTCCACTTGCTTAATTTAATTTGAATTTATTTAATTTAATTGCATCTTAGTTTAATCCAACTCCATTTAATTTCGGTCTTCCTAATAATTGTCGAACATAACAAATTAATAGTCTATTCCCCAATCATTGTGGGATGTTAATCTTTTTTTCTACTTGTACAACCCGTATACTTGCGGAATGTGAATGCATTCTTTGTAATCCAGAGAGACAGACACAGAACAAGTTTTTGGCGCCGTTGCCGGGAATTGGTGCTATGATAGATATTAATTTAATTGTGAGACAATTAATTAGAAATTTTTCTTTTAATTCATTTTCATAAAAAATTTTAATAAATAAATTTGAAAAAAAAATAGAAAGTAAAAAAAAAAAAGGAGTCTGTTTGTATGCATTAAGTATATCCACGTACTTAACGTAACCTTACTTTTTAAATAATTTTTTTTTCTTTCTTACTTTCCATTCGTTCATTTTGTTTCCTTTTTCAATTATATTTTTTTTAATTTTATTTTTCTTCTATTAATTAATTAACTTCTTTTAATTTTTCTTTTAATTTTTTTTAATCAACTTAATTTGATTATTTTAAAATTTTTATTTTATTTTTGTTTCTTTTATTTTTCTAATTCCTTTTTTTATTTCTTTTACGATTAATTTAATTTTGGAAAACATATTTTAAATATTTAAATATTTTTTTTTACTTTTTTCTTTTCTTTTCTTTAATTAATTTGGTATACTTATTTTATCTTATTTTATTTTTCTTTTTTATTTCTTTTAATTAATTAAATTTAATTTTCAAAAAAAAAAAAATATTTTCTTTCTTTTGCTCAACGTGTAGCGAACTAATCTTTTATGATAAGATAAAGAAGTGCAGACTTAATACCTCTTGATTTAGAAATAGAAAGAATTGCTCGCGCTTTAAGAAAAGAAAATCCAAGGTATCAAAGAGGAAGGTGAAGCCCTATATCTTGAAAACGTAGAAGTGTAGACACAATTTTAGGAAGAGTCGAACTAGCAGACCAGCCGAAGATTCCTGAACTGAACTGAACCAAGTTAATTTTGAGATCGAAAATAAAAAACAACAATAGAACGAGATGGCTGAAGAAAGAACTTTGTGGGATTTGAATGTTCCTAATCCCGAAGGAGCGCAACCAACTGTTGTAAGACCACAAATAGCAGCCAACAATTTTGAGATCAAACCAATCTCTAATTTCTATGGTGTAACAATCGTAGTTCGCAGGACAACTAGATGAAGATCCCAATGCTCACATAGCTACATTTCTGGAGATTTGTGACACGTTGAAGATAAATGGCGCATCAGACGAAGCAATTCGATTGAGGCTATTTCCTTTTTCATTGCGAGATAGAGCAAAACTTTGGTTACACTCTATGTCTGTTGGATCATTCACCAACTGGGACGAATTGAGTCGTGCTTTTCTTAAAAAATATTTCCCGCCTAGTAAGACTACAAGGCTAAGGAAGGAAATTTCTAACTTTTGAATGAAGGAAAACGAGACACTGTACGAAGCATGGGAAAGATTCAAAGACCTTCAACACCAGTGTCCGTATCATGGATTTGAGAAGTCAGCTTTAGTGCAACAATTCTACAATGGAGCAACACCAACAACTCGAAGTGCACTAGATGCTGCTGCAGCTGGATCATTTTTAAAGAAAAGAATCTCTGAAGCTTATGGATTATTGGAAGAAATGACAGCTAGTAGTTATCGGTGGAATAAGGATAGAAGTACAACAAAGAAGGTAGCAGGACAACTAGACGTAGACGGATTAACGCTTTTGACCGCCAAGTTTGATGCACTTGCCAAGAAATTGGATAACTTGAATGTGAATGCAGTAGCAACTCCACCAATGGGATGTGATGTTTGCAGAAACACGGTCATATAGGAATGGAGTGTTAGTATGGAATGGTTGAGTATACAGTGGAGCAAGCCAGTTATATTCAGAATAATTACCAGCCTAGACCTCGAGGTCTCCCATTTTCAAATACCTACACACTCGAGTGGAGAAATCATCCAAATTTTTTGTGGTCAAACCATCAAAACCCAGCTCCTAGACCTACCTTAAATAACAATTCAAGACCACCACCACCTGGATTCCAAAAGCCAAGTACTCAACCATTTCAAAATCCATAACCACAACCTTACCCAAATCCAATGTCCAATATTGAGGCCATGTTTGAAGGCTTTTTACAGAATCAGAAGCAAAGAGCTGATGCACAAGACAAACTTATCAGGCAGTTGAATGAGAAAGTCGATCAACTCACGACTCATCAAAAGATGATGGAGCATCAAATGGCACAACAAGCTAGCTCTTCGAATTCTAAACCTTATGGGAAGCTTCCGAGTCAATCAATTCCAAATTCGAAAGAGCAATGCAATGCAGTGGCTCTAAGGAGCGGTAAAGCTTTAGAAGAACCAAAATCGAGACAACAAGAGGAATGGCTAGCTGAGAAAGAACCAATGAACTTGGAGGAAGAATTTGAGCCTACGGAGGAAAAGAAAAAGAAAGAAGAAGAATTGAAGAGACTAAGAGAGGAGGATGAAAGCTTTTGAACCTCCATTCCCATTTCCCTAAAGATTAAAGCAAGCAAACCTTGATAAGCAATTTGGCAAATTTTTTGAGATGCTTAAACAGTTGTATGTCAATATATCCCTTTTATGGATGTTATCACTTAAATGCCATCATATACTAAGTTCTTGAAGGAGATATTGACGAAGAAGAGGAAATTGGGAGAATACGAAACAGTAGCACTCACTGAAGATTATAGTGCCATAATTTTGAATAAACTACCACCCAAGTTGAAAGATCCTGGTAGTTTTTCCATATCATGTGAAGTAGGAGCGATGAAGATTGACAAGGCTCTATGTGATCTTAGGGCAAGTGTGAGTCTTATGCCTTTGTCTATTTTCGAGAAGTTAAATATTGGAGAATTAAAGCCCACCAAATTGATTTTACAACTCACCAATCGATCAGTCAAATATGCAGTTGGAGTAGTCGAAGATGTGTCGATTAAGGTTGGAAAGTTCTATATTCCAGCAGACTTTGTTGTGCTGAAAATGGACGAAGATGTACACATTTCAATCATCCTAGGTCGACCCTTCTTAGCTACAGCTGGAACATTGATTGACGTGAAAGAAGAAAAGCTTACATTGAAATTCGGTGATGAAGAAATTATTTTTAATCTTTTTGAAATGATGAAACAACTAGCCAGGATTTCTGAATGCATGAAAATCGATGTGCTAGACGAAGTAGTAATGGAATTATTTGTTAAAGAAACACTCATCGATCCGCTGGATTCCTGTCTAAAGAACGTCAAGAAGATGGAAGAAGTGGAAGAAGAAACATAAAGCTTTATACCAAGAAGTTTCCAGAACAAAGACGAAAGGCAACCTAAGCCAAATCAGTCTGATGAAAAGGAGGAAATACCACAGGTAGAACCCAAACCCTTACCTCCTGGATTAAGGTACGCATTTCTTGGCAAGAGCTCTACATATCCTGTAATTATAAATTCTTCATTAGATGCTAATTAGGAAGACATTTTGTTGAATCTACTTAGGAAGCACAAGAAGATATTAGGATATAATATACATGACTTGAAAGGCATAAACCCTTCCATATGCACACATAGGATACTAATGGAGGAAGGATTTAAACCTTCAATTGAGCCTCAACAAAAATTAAATCCTAATATGAAAGAAGTAGTAAAGAAAGAAATAACCAAGTTGTTAGACGTAGGCATAATTTATCCTATCTCAGATAGTCCATGGGTTAGTCCAATCCATGTAGTACCTAAGAAGGGAGGTATTACTGCAGTTAAAAATGAGAATGATGAAACTCTAGCAACTAGGATAGTTACGGGATGGCGTATGTGCATTGACTATAGGAAATTGAATAGCGCCACTTGTAAAGACCATTTTCCATTGCCATACATTGATCAAATCTTAGAAAGATTAGCTGGTCACTCATATTTTTGTTATCTTGATGGTTTTTCTGGTTTCTATCAAATTTACATTCATCCATTAGACTAGGAAAAGACCACATTTACTTGTCCATATGGCACATTGCTTTTAGACGTATGCCCTTTGGACTTTGTAATGCACTGCCACATTTCAAAGATGCATGACCGTTATCTTTTCTAATTTTGTCAAAGAAATCATGGAGGTAATGGACGATTTTTCTGTGTATGGAACTTCTTTTGATAATTGTTTGACTACTCTGTCACAAGTCTTAAAATATTGTGAAGTGTCATTTTATGGTACAAGGAGTAGTTCTCGGACACATTGTCTGAGAGAAAGGAATCGAGGTTGATAAAGCAAAAGTGAAAATCATTGAGAAAATGTTGCCACCATCCTCAGTAAAGGAGATTCAAAGTTTTTGGGGTCACGCGGGATTTGACTGACGATTTATAAAAATTTTTTTCAAAATTTCTAAACCCTTGTGTAATCTTTTAGCTGAAGATATTCCATTCATTTTTGACAATGATTGTTAGAATCTTTTTGCAGATTGAAAGAATCTTTGATATCGGCTCCGATTATTCAACCACCAGATTGGAATCTTCCTTTTGAGATTTTGTGCGATGCATGCGATTATTCAGTAGTTGTACTCGGATAGAGGAAAGATAGAAAGCCGTATGCTATTTATTATGCCAATAGAACTCTTGATGGAGCACAGATGAATTACACAACCATAAAAAAAGGAGTTTCTAGTTGTAGTATGGGCATTGGACAAGTTCGGAGAATACTTGTTTGGATCAAAAGTGACCATTTACACGGATCATGCAGCTATTAGATACCTAATAGCTAAGAAAGATGCAAAGCCGAGATTGATCCAATGGGTACAACTCCTACAACAATTTGACTACGAGATTAAGGACAAGAAAGGAGCAGAGAATGTAATAGCTAATCATCTGTCTAGAGTCAAGGGAGGAGATGACGTTGGAGACGACATGAATTTTCCAATCGACGACTCATTTCCTAGAGAACAGATGTTCACTTTGCATAATAATAAGGTACCATGGTTTGCTGATTTTGTTAATTACCTTGTGTGCAGGATTATTTTGTCTAATCTGAGCTACAACCAGAAGAAGAAGTTCTTTGCCAAGATGAGAAATTATTTTTGGGAAGAACCCTTATTGTACAAGAAATGTGGAGATGGAATAATGAGAAGGTGTTTATCGAAAGGAAATCCAAGCAGTGTTATTTCACTATCATTCTTCCCCTTATAGAGGTCACTTTGGAACGACTATGATAGTTGCTAAAGTACTACAAACATGATTTCTCTAGCCTATGCTTTTCAAAGATGCGAGAAATTTTGTACTCTCTTGCGATAAGTGCCAGAGGATGGGAAACGTGTCCAGAAGAGACGAAATGCCGCTACATGGGATTTTGGAAGTCGAAATATTTGATGTATGGGGCATAGATTTCATGGGACCCTTCCCGATGTCTCACTCAAACTAGTACATTTTATTGGTAGTCGATTATGTTTCTAAATGGGTAGAAGGTATTGCAGCACCAACCAATGATGCGAGAGTGGTAGTAAAATTCTTGAAGAAATTTATACTCACTAGATATGGAGCACCGAGAGTTCTCATTAGCGATGGAGGAACCCATTTCTGTAATCAATCTTTGGAAACACTTTTGAAAAAATATGGGGTCACACATAAAGTAGCAACGCCTTACCATCCGAAAACCAGTGAATGAGTTGTAACGGACTATTTTTCAGTGTCTTTTTCAGTATCGATAATAGTGATTTACCGGTCTGTGAATAGTACCATCGGTCTAGGACATGGTATTATTTCGGTCCGGAAAAATTACTACATGTGTCTAGTATGTTAATTAATATTTTTGGAGCATGTTTGCATGATTTAGATGGGTAGAGAATATTTCATGAATATTTTTGGAGAATTGCAGCAACTAATTAATATTATTTTTAGTGTAGTGTATTAAGGAATAAATGAGGAATTATTTTTGTGGAGTTAATTTAGTTAATTTGTGGAGTTAAATAATATTTGAAGGAGAATTATTTGAGAAATATTTAGAGCCGTTGGATGAGATTACCTAGGACTTGATCATAGCCATTGATTTAGCATAAAATGAGAAGCAAAGTTTGACTTTGCTACTAAAGTCACCAACAACTTCTCTTTCTTCTTCTCTTCTTCTTCTCCACGCCATTTTCATGTCTTTCTTCCTCCATTTCTTTCATTTTCTTACCACAAATTACCACTAAATAACCTAATTAAATCATAGAATTGTGATTAAACCATATGAATTAAGTAGTAGGAGTTAAAATTTGGAGTTCCTAAGCTAGAGAATTGAAGTTGCCATTGAAGAGGTAAGTTGTGATTTTTGGGTTTTGTGATTTATTAAGTCTAATTCTAGGATTAGCCATGGAATTCATGCATTAAGCCATGCTCTTTTCTTTTCTAGTGTTAATTTTGATTTTAATGAGCTCTTTTCCTACTTTGAAGAGATTGGGGAACCCTACACCAAAGGCAAGGAGAAAGCCCAATGATAGAGTTTTTAAGCTTTTTTAAGCTTGAAAAAGAGGTTAGTGCAATAATATTCTAGTTTCCCTTTCATTCTCTTAATTTTTAAATTTTAGGTTTTTGATGAATTTTGATATTGGAGGTGTACTTTGGGTGGACTGGAAGTCATTTTCAACCCTCTTATAATTTTCATTTACTTCTGACTTCTGCATGAAAGTCGTATCTCTGTTTCTCAGATTTCGAGAACATCCTCTTATGTTCAATTCCAATACTTATATCTCAACTTATGATTTAAATACCAAAACTGGTTCTGTTATAGCGTCTCACTTGTATATCCGAATTGACTGTCCCTTTTGGCCATTAAAATGGCAAGATAATATGTTGTGTTCATAATAAAAGTTGTAGTTCTTCTTGTCAGCTTTCTAAATCATTCTCTTGTGTCCAATTTGAATAAATATAGCTCAACTTATGATTTTTATACCAAAACTGATTGTGTTGAATCGTGTTGGATTGTTGGTCTGTGTTCTTGGGTTTCTTTCACCCTCTTAGAAAATCATCTCGACTATGGTCCCTCATGAAATCTGTATCATTTTGTCTTATCTTTCTAAGGAATTAAGTTTCACTCAATTTGAAGTCCTATAACTTCAGTTATACCTTGAGAACACAGCAAAGGTCAGGTTTATGGAATTAATTTGGAAAGAAACCATTTCCCCTTCATTCTCCATGGTTGGCCGAACCCCTGTTTGGTGAAGGACACGATGCTTTTTGTGATTTCTATGCTTGATTTAAACTTTAATAAGGTTTTTATTAAGTAATCTGTTGGTGGTTAAGATTTCTCTTTTGAATTTTGGTGTTTAAACATTTTAGTAAGACTTAAAGAAGGTTTTTAAAGTATTAAAAGAGTTTTATGGTTACTTGTTTGAGAAATGGATTTAATGATTTTAAAGAATGAATTTAAGTTGATAATTAGTACATTTAATGGAGGCATTATGAAAGAAAGGTTTTTGCTTGAAACATGAATTGATTTTGTTGGATTTTACAAGTTGTAAATTTAGTGATTTTGAAATAATAAGTGTTAATTTTAAAATGTTTTTGAATAAGAAATGGTGAATGAGAAATGAGACTATTTATGAAAGAATTTAATTATTCTAAGCTCTACCATACATGATTGACATATGGTATGATGAGATTATTGTGATATATGAGCATGCTCAGGTTATCAGCCCGTATTATTGGTGGAGCTATGATCATATGCTAGGGTTATCAGCCCTTATAAATAGGTGGACTTGCTTATTATTGTGGTGCTTGCATAGAACACGGTGGCCTCAGGTCATGATTGTGTAATTGGTGGGTGGCGCTTTCACAACCACGATTATGTGATTGGTGGGTTGCGCTTTCACAGGCCATGATCGATTCTATTTACATTCTTTCGGTATCAGTATGAGCTTTAGATAAAATGAAAATGTGAATTTTAATTTATTATATTGAAACCAGAAAACATATTGGAATTTACGATATTTTCTTATTTATTTTGAGTTGGTATAAATTTTTAAGTGTGAATTTCTTGTGATCTTTCAAATATTTGGATTTGATTAATATGATTTCACTATTTAAAAAAATATATTGTTTGAAATTATTTATTTGGTGTCCCTTGGATATTTTAAATTATTGGTTATTTAGCACCACTAAGTCTTCCACTTAGCGCGATGATTTTTATCACGCGCAGGTTGTGAGTTGTGGGTGCTAAGCGAAGACCAGATAGGTAGCATCAGAGTAGAAGTATTAATTTTGGATATGATATGTTTATTAGGTGAATAATGGCATGTATAAATTTATTATAAAAAATTTTAAGGTTATAAATATTGTAATTATAACTAATGAAATCGGTGGCCAATTAAGTATTATTATTTGATTTCATGAATATTGTATGAACGATGGTATATATTTTCTTGAATGGTTAATTATATAATAAGATGACTTGACATTATATTTTTAGAAGTGCTGTGTGACTTGGTATAATAATTTGGAGTTGAGGTTTGGAGGATTGAACATTGGAAGT
>CANUEX010029523.1:0-30143 GCA_948099535.1 Jatropha multifida | reverse complement strand
CTGCTGGTCGCTACTGCCGCTGGAGGAGAAACAGTTGCTGCTGTCGTGGAAGGGAGGAGGAGCTGAGGCGGAGGAAGCTGCTGCTGGAGAGGAGGAGTTGTGGTGCTGCTGGCGTTCCTGCAACTGCAGAGAGACAGAACACATCAGAGAAAAACGCAGGGGAGAGGAAGAAGAAAGAAGAAAGAAAGAAAAGAGAAGAAGAAGAAGAAGAAGAAGAAGAAGAAGAAGAAGAAGAAGAAGAAGGAGGAGGAGGAAGAAGGTGGCTGTGATGGAGGTGGAGGCACAGTGACAGGAGGAGGTTGGAGGCGTCGATGGTGGTTGTCGATCAACAAAGAAGAAGGAGAGGAAATTTAAAGAAAAAAAATAAATAAAAATAAAATAAAATAAAATAATAATAATAATAATAAAATATTATAAAGTTTTATAATTATTAAATAAAAACAAACCGTCCAAGGTAAGTTGCCGGGAAGAAAAGAATAGTGACGCACAGTGTTTTTCAAAAATATCCGATTATGGTCTAATTTAAATTAATTCGGTCCAATTAAAAAAAATATGGGTCCGATTTTATTCGATTAACGGTTATTCAATAAATTTTCGAACGAACCAAAATGATTTTCGATCCCCATAATATTACATGGCGTAATATTATTGGCTAAAAATTTACAATTTAAATTTAAATGGGAATGTTTTGAAATAAAAATTTCGGGGTATTACAGTTTAAATCGAGTAGAGCAAAATTTTAATAATCTGAACTCAAATCCATTTAAATTAAAGATTCAAATCAATAATATGTTTTTAAAACAAAAATCAGTAATCATTAATTTCAGAATCTTAAGTAAAATTATTGAAACTCGTATAATCTTAAGTAAAAAATGAAAAGGAAATTTAAATTTTTTCAAGAAACAATCACTTATTATTTAATTTTTAAATGGATTTAATATATATATATATATTCTTTTTTATATATTAAAATAGGAAATTGATCTATTGATAAATTGTATTATTTAGTATCAAAAGTAAAATATATTCTGAGAAATCAATTTAAAAAAATATCATCCTAAAAAAAATAAAATAAAAAATTATAATTAACAAAAATTCACGAATTCTGATCGATTAACATGCATGTATAAACTTATATCCATCGACTGAAATTCGAATTCTATTCCTATTCGAATTTATTGTGTTTACTATTCATTTTTACTATTCATACTCATTTCAGATATTCTTAAATACTCCTCTAATAAGGGATCGTTTCGAGTATTCTTAAATATCTGCTTCAATGCATAGGCGTCACGTGCAACTCTTTTGTTGCCTCCATCTCTCAGTTTAGGATTACACGTCTTTTTCAATTAATAGTTGCGCCCCACTTAAGATTTTGGATGAGTTAAAAGAGTGTCGCTCTTTGTAGCGATTCGAACTGCACGTGATAATTTACTTTATATTTTCATACAGATTAAAAAATATAATTAAAAAATAATTTTATTTATATAATTTTATTATTATATTCATATTAAATAAAAAATTAATAAATATTATTGAAAATAAAATAAAATTTAATACGAACATAATAAATAATTTAAAAATTAAGTATAATGTAAAAAAAAATAAACTATATATTGAGACAAATAGAAAACGAAAGAGGGACTTTCTCTTTTTTCTTTTTATGGAGGAAGTAGTACAAAAGTGAGTCCATGTATAATAAAAAAGAGGATGGGTATTGTTAAATATTATTTAATAAAATTTTCTCCAAATTTTGTCACAGTAATAAAAAAATTTTATGCTACCCTTATTCTTAATACTTGTTAAATTTAGAATTTCACATTTTTTAAAAAAATCATTAAATTTATTTAAATTATAATAAATTATTGAGTAAATTAACTATATTATTCTTAATTTAATCATAATTCTCCAATAAATCATTAAATTAAAATAATAATTATTGGTCCTATGCAAAAAATAAACATGAAAAAAAATAAATTTATTACTCTTAAAGCCACAAATATAACAAATATTTTAAAATTAACTATTTTTTTAAATATAAAATTTATTATAGAACGGAGGTAGTATTCTTTAATTAAATAGAATCCTTAAATATTTTTATTATAGTAATTAAAAGATTTTCAATTTTTATTTCAATTAGGATTTTTTTAATTTTTAAATTAAAAATTAACATTACATGTAGCTTGTACGATAAAATTCAATACAAATTAAATAATTATATTTATTTTAATCTAAATAAAAATTTATATTTTAATATTATATAGATAAAAAATAAAAAGACTAAAAATATATAACAAACATAGCTCCTCATAAAAAAGACTTAGTAGAATAAAAGTATAAATTCAAAATACACTATCCCAAGTTAATTTGTTGACTATATCGAAAATTACATTTAAAATAAAGATCATTAAATGTTAGATTTAGTTACTCAAATATAAAAATATAAAAAATAAGAGGGACCATTTCCTTATTAACCAAATCTGAAAATGAAATTTAAAGGAAGGAATTGCATCTCATTCCAACCAAATATGGCTTAGTTCCTTCTTCTGAGTAGAAATTTAACCTTACCCAGAAAGGCCATGCCAGCCACAGAGATGCATAACCTGTTAATCTGTTAAAAATCCATCACTTCTACTGTAACCAAATTGTACTTAAAAACAGGAAGCTCAGTCACAGAAACAACAGAATAACTCTCCAACATAAATGCCAAGAAACAGTAATAATTATGGATATATGTACATACCAATACAATAGGCATTCAACATATCAAAAATTCTCAAGCTCCACATTCTAAAACATCCCAAATTGCAAGAATCAACAAGGCAAACATACCCATAGTAACATGTCATGTCTCTGCTATACATGCCAAATATGAAAGTAAAGGAAAGGTCCATTCAAATAGTTTGTCACTTTAACTATTTGAGTATTTCAATTTCAAGTCATGTTGATTTTTCATAATCTACCCTTAGAAACCAAAAACTAAATCAAATTTAGCAGTCTCAATCCATTCTTCAATCTTTCTCAAATAGCAAGACACTTTCATTGCAAAGATCCAGACTAGACAGAATACAATGCCTATCCCAAGAAACCTTAATACAAATTCAAGTTACAATAGTGTAAATATTTCATGATATTTATTTTTATTTCTTTGCTTACTCCATAATTGAATATACAAGGGTAATAACTATCCACTGCTTAACAAAAAGCACAAACATTTGTCCATCAAAGGCATCATTGTCCTATCTGCAAACGCAATTTCCTGAATCACCATAGTTCTTTTCGGTTTCCATAATTCAATTCAAAACTCAATTCAATTTGACATAACTCACACAATTATTCTATTCCCCACAACTTCACCAATACTAATAGATATATAAACAAGTGCGGTCTCTTACTGCCCAAATCCATTCATCCACAGATAAGTATTCCAATATTTAAACCAAGCACAACAATTGGAAGAACAACTGCAAGTTTCAAAAGAAAAAAGGACGAAAATTTAACATCTCCATCCCAAAAAAAATAACTGCGGATTAAGATTTCTATTAAGAACATTCCAATATTTAAATTCAATTATGGTTCAGGAACAGATTCAAGGACTATCATACACCAAATAAGTCAATTCGAATTGATGTAAAAAGCTAAAATAACAGTGTCATTGAACCAAAACGAATTTATTATACACTACCATATAACTTAAAAACAAGAACCTAAATCCTCAAATACAAAATGCCCTTTTTTTTTTTGTTGGAATTAAAAGGTCTACTTATCTTTAGTAGAAACCCCATACTTCTCTTGCATCCTAGCAATCTCCTCCTCTTTCTTCTTCTGATCAAACTTCTTGCTCATCTTCGCCTGCTGATAATACAAAACAATCAAATACCTATTCGCAACGTTAAAACCCGACAAGTGGTCCACCGCCGTCTTCGCATCGTAGATATCTTCATACACTACAAAGGCTGTTCCTCTGGTATCCTTGTTCGTACCGATTCGGATTTGGCGAATCGCACCGTATTTGCCGAAAATATCGTACATCTCCTCGCTCGATATGTTGAACGGAAGGTTTCGCACGTAGAGGACTCGGTTAACCTCCGGCGGTAGGCGAGTATTGCCTTTGCGTAGACTGATTGTGGCCATCAGTAATTTTAAGTAATAATCAACAGTGTTTGGTTGCTAGGAAAGTGAAGGAAAGATAGTTACAGAGAAAACGGGCGCGGCCGATCTGATTTATTGATGAGAACGGAAACAGCGAACTGGAGCCTTAAATTCGGGCACCTTTTGAGACTAAAATTCTTTTGATTATTTAGTCCTTTAAATTTATCATAATTATTTAAATATTTTTTTATATTTTATATAATATTTAAGTTATCCTTCACATTTATTTTCTCTAATTAAAACATCTTTCCGTCCAGCTTGAATTATTTTAATTGTTAAAATGAGGTAAAAAGACAAAAACACTCTTATGATGACATGGACAACTTCTAAATGAAGTTAGTTTCCTTCCAAACGAAAATTTCTCTCACATATGCTCTCAATTCCTAAAAACTCCAATGTACCATTCATCTGAAATTTTTTGTATTTTCATAGTTAAATGAAAAGAAATTGTATATTAAATTGATGTGTGATTTACATTATACAACACTTTTAATATAGATGTATAAAGAATCATAATTAGATACAATATGATCATTATAAGATGTATAATCAAATATAATAGGATCAAAATCATATATAATAGGATTAGATTCAAATACATTAGGATTAAATTCAGATACAAAGGATCAGATTCAAATACCATGATCATAATCAGATTTTATTCTAACACCCCCTTAAACTAATGGTGGATGACTGGAGACCAATTTGAATTTGAAAACTAAACGTTGGAAGGCAGAAGTAGGAAAGGATTTTGTGAAGACATCTATAAGTTGATCAGAAGATGAAAAGAAAATTAACTGACGGGTGCCACGAGTTAGATGACTACGAGTAACATGACAATCAATCTCAATATGTTTTGTTCGCTCATGAAAAACATCATTGTGTGTCGCTTGAATAGCACTTTGACTATCACAGTGAATAGGAGTAGGTGTTGTAAAAGAAACACCTATTTCCTCAAGTAGCCAACATAACCAAACCAACTCATTAGTGGTATCAGTAAGAGCTCAATATTCAAATTCAATGCTCGTGAATTGTCAATCCAAAGGATGTCTACTCCAGTCAGCATCGGAATAGGTAGTCAGCTATAGTAAGAAAGAGAATGAATAAAATAACGCATGAAAGATAGTGCCTTTGGCATATCGTAGAATTCAAAGTACAACAGCATAATGAATAGACCGAACAATATCTAGTCGAGTAACTATAAAATAGATAAGACTACTAACCAATTGGCAACATAAAGTAGGATCATAAAGAGGTTTCCCACCAGGAGCACTAAGTTTCTAGTTTTTTCTTATATTAAATTTCTATTTGATTAAATGACTTTCATATATTTTTTTTTCTTATGTTAGCGTCGGCATGTGAAAATAAGTAACGGAAAAAGATAAAGAGATTTTAATTCAAAAATTTTAAATTATATAATTTAATTTTCTTACTTCCTTTTGGAAAAGGATTCTATTAAAAGATAATAAAAAGTCATAGCATTTTATTACAAGATACTAGTTAATGTTTTGATCTGAAGGTGGTGAAAGTAGAGTTTTATGTCAATAGGAAAATCTCAATTTCTGTATTGTAATTTATCTTTAAAATTCATTCAAATTTATATATATTTCAATTTTAGATTCATAACGCTCTAGATTATTATAAAAAAATATCAATTATTTTTACTACATTAAATTTAGATGTAAAAATAAAAATAAATATTTTTTAAATTTTAAATATTCATCCATTTATGATAAATATAAAGGTTAATCATTGTTATCAATAAAAAAATTTCAATTTAAAATTACAAATTAAAACTTATCAAAGTAATTCAATGATAATAATTATCAATAATCAAATAATATGTAAATATTTGAGTGGAAAGTGCGGAATATGTATATATAAGTCGAAACAAATAAAAACTTCAACCGTCTTCGCTTTAATCAGATTCTATTTTATTTTTTTAGAAAATTTTAAATTTTTATTATTTATTTATATTTTAATTGTCAATTTAAGTTATTTTTAATTGGCAGTACCTTTTGAATGTAATCTATTCAGCTGATTTAATCCAACTAAAACTTTAAATTTATATATAAATAACAAATTTTCAATTTTTTTCTTATCCATATTTGTTTATTAAATGGTTCAAATCAGCTTTTCTAAGCTATATCTCACCCGCTCAGAGAAGAAACTCTTCCACGCGTGTTGACCTTAAAAATTAACTCAGAGGAGAAACTTTTCTAAGCTGTAACAGCATTTTCCTGGCTGACAAGAGTGCTATTCCCAACAACCAATAATGAGCTAATGATTTGATTAAGCAAAAGCAAGGACTTGAAAAGAACTTCATTATATTTATGGAAATGGAAATGAAACCAAAGCCAGAATTGAACTTCCAACAGAAATACAAAATAACCTTTTTCACCTCCCACATTACTAACATACACTCATTTACTAGAAGATTTCACTTTTTCAACTCTATTCAAACACTACCTCATACATTGAAAAGATTCATCACCCATGTTCCACAAAAAGCAGAAGATATATATTAAGGTATAACATTTGCTGTATATGCCAATGGAAAAGGTAACCTCATAGCTCATTGCATTTCACCCATTCCTTCCTCTTCGTCCTCATATTCAAGCTCCTCCTCTGCTGTAGCATCCTGGTATTGCTGATATTCAGACACGAGATCATTCATGTTACTTTCAGCCTCGGTAAACTCCATTTCATCCATTCCTTCACCAGTATACCAATGCAAGAAAGCCTTTCTCCTAAACATGGCTGTGAATTGCTCACTGACACGCCTGAACATTTCCTGGATTGAAGTTGAGTTACCGATGAAAGTTGATGCCATAGAAAGTCCTTTAGGTGGGATATCACAAACACTAGACTTGACATTGTTAGGGATCCATTCGACGAAGTATGAGGAGTTCTTGTTCTGGACATTGATCATTTGTTCGTCGACTTCCTTTGTGCTCATCTTACCCCTGAACATGGCTGAGGCAGTCAAGTAGCGCCCGTGGCGTGGGTCTGCAGCACACATCATGTTCTTGGCATCCCACATCTGCTGGGTCAGTTCTGGGACAGTTAGCGCACGGTATTGCTGAGAACCACGTGATGTTAGAGGAGCAAATCCAACCATAAAGAAGTGCAGACGGGGGAAGGGGATAAGATTCACTGCAAGCTTCCTGAGGTCAGAGTTAAGCTGACCAGGGAACCTCAGGCAGCAAGTGACTCCACTCATAGTTGCAGAGATCAGGTGGTTCAGATCACCAACTGCCACAAAATCAAGAAACCCAAGTTAATTCAGTGCTCTTAAATTAATAGGAAAAAGAAGACACGCAAATATAAAGAGAAAATTATACCAATTACAAAACAGTGGCATTCCTCAACAATAATTTGCCAATATTACTAGTCACTAGGTAGAAATTTCTGGAAAATTTATTGTAATAAAATGAGTTGCATATCTAATATCAGCAAGAGCAAAATAGAAAGCCATATTCAGATTGCCATTTAACATGAATACAAATATCATTTAGTAGAAAATCTAAACAATTTTTTACATAAGATTATCGTAGCAGTGCCCTGTCATCTCACTCAGCAATTACAGACAAAGCATGGCTGCAAGCTACTACATAGAAAATCAGAAACACAGAATACCCCAGAACAAATGCCTTGCTAATATAAAACACACATCCGAGAAACATAATTAGCTGTTGGTATGGACCCACATGGTACTTTAAGTTATCCTAGATTATAGTGATGCTTACAGTTCAGTCTCTGCAGCTATCATAGAGACATCATTAATGAAAAGTTAAAGCAAACAATAAATGAGAAGCGACACCAATTACAGATAGATGCAATAGTAACTAATTCCTTGACATTGTGGAAATGCAAACAAGCAACCAATTTATGAGAGAAACACATAATATTCTGAAGCTTTTCTGCATTCAGTGATATAAGACAGCTCCCACAATACCCTACCAAACTAAAATCACAATACTGTGTTAGTTGTGATAAACTAAAGAGATCCATTTCAAATATGCATAAACATGCAGATAAAGAATTGCATCATGGTAAAAACCTCAACAAAATTATACAACTTGGATGCAACATAGCGCTTAAATTGAACTTACAGCTGGGAGTAGTTAACTTGAGAGTCCTGAAACAGATGTCATACAAGGCCTCATTGTCCAGTACCATACACTCATCCGCATTCTCAACTAGTTGATGCACAGACAGAGTGGCATTGTAGGGCTCAACAACAGTGTCTGAAACCTTGGGTGAAGGGAACACTGAGAATGTGAGCATCATTCTGTCAGGGTATTCCTCCCTGATCTTGGAAATCAACAGAGTTCCCATTCCAGAACCAGTTCCACCTCCGAGAGAGTGGCAAACTTGGAAACCTGCGCAAACAGAAAGAAATTATATTAAGCAGTAAAATATGAATCAAATGCCCAAACAAATAAATCATCTTGATTCTTCAGGTTCCTTTCATTTAGATTCAGTTGTTACAGCACAACTTCATACTTAAGGATCAAAATAATTCTTAAATTTTGAAATAATTCTTAAATTTGGTTCATAAATAAAATTAAAGCTAGATAGACAAGTAGACAACTTATCGATCAAATAGAGTACAAGATTGTGATTTATGAAGAACAAAACCAAGCAAAACTCTTGTATACCTTGAAGACAGTCACAGTTCTCAGCCTCCTTCCGAACAACATCCAAAACCGCATCAATCAGCTCAGCTCCCTCAGTATAATGCCCCTTGGCCCAGTTATTTCCAGCACCAGATTGCCCAAACACAAAGTTATCAGGCCTAAAGATCTGACCATATGGACCAGTCCTCACACTGTCCATGGTACCTGGCTCAAGATCCATGAGCACAGCACGAGGGACAAATCGGCCACACGAGGCCTCATTGTAGTACACATTAACGCGCTCCAGCTGTAGATCAGACGATCCAGTGTATCGTCCAGTGGGGTCAATGCCATGCTCGTCGCAAACGACCTCCCAAAACTTGGATCCAATCTGATTTCCACATTGTCCACCTTGAACGTGAAGGATTTCTCTCATTTTCGTTTTTCTGCATACAAAAACAACATGAAATAACTTCAGAACCATAATCCTCTATTCAAATTGCTTGGGTTGAAGCAAAAACACAGAAAACAAAATTCAGTAAATGTAGACAAATTCAAAAACAGTAGAAACGGAAGTGCAGAAGTCCAATAATTTGAAAAGAAATAACGGAACAAAGGAAATCTAATTGTGAGAGCAAAAAAGAACATAAATTCAATGAAACTGAACAAGAACTCATTGAAATTTAACGCTGTTTGATATACATAAGCTTGGATCGGAAAGATGAACAGAAACTAAAACAAATTTAATTTCCGAGAAAATGGGACGGAAAAGATTGTCCAAACAGAAGAACAAATTCACTCCCTTAAGCTTCAAGAAAAGGACAAACAAAGAAACAAGTGTACAGTAGCAGATCTAGACTGTTTGGCTGCCGGCAAATTGCAGTAAAATGAAAATGAAAATGAAACTTGAAGTACTTAAGCAGAAAAACCTCAAAATAAACTGTAAACAGAAACACAAAACATAATATTTCATTTCTTTTCTTTTCGTTTACTGTTTTGTCAGCATCCAAACATAACTGAAAGCAAGAAAAAAAAATATTAGCTCTAACAATACGAAACTCACAGTCGAGTACTCCGTAGTCTGGTATGGAAATGCGAGGTTTCCGATGATCGGGCCCGAGCTAGGCTCGATCGAAGAAGAGAGTCAGAGAGAGTGTTCGTGTGTATCTATGGGGTGCTATGCAGATATTTTCGCAAATGTGCGATTATATAAGGAAAACGCAGGGCAAGGCTGTAAGATCGGACGGCCAAATTTATTTCCCTCCTTTTTTATTTTAGTCCGTCGGATGACGTTGGATGGAGAAGTTTGAACGGTGATGGTGCTCGGTTGATTTGACTGGGGAAATGATTATTTATTTTTGAAAATTTTAGATTTGCTGACGGTAATGACCTTTACATGATATTACTTGATTGCCCTTTCTTATTCATTGCGGAGACGGCCAAAATTCTTGGCGCCACGTGGACTGTATAGGAACAGGTAAAAAAAATCCAACTGCTCGGAGTGCATGAGAAAGTGGACCCACTCCGCCAATTTTTGTCTGTTTTGTGGGCACCGTAATTCTCTCGTTCCGGACGCTTCCAACAATAATAATTTTAATGATTTATAAAGATATTATATTTTGTTTACTATATTTTTTTTTGAGAAAATTATATTCTGTTTACTATCCATAATATAATTTATTTTATCAATAAAAATTATCCTTTTCATCTAAAAAGTTTGAGGATGGATATCAAGGCATAATTGTCATTTCAGGCAAAAATGAATTCTTAATAATAATTCTAAAAAATGGATTAGGGCATTCTAGTTGTTAATTTCAATTTGATTAAGAAAAAAATTAAGGTATTATATCAATTAATTAAGAGTAATTGTTAAACTGAGAAGAATAAGAGAGATATATTAGTTTGGTGCATCTGCCTTGAATTAGAAAAAAAAAAAAAAAAAGACATAAAATGTTAGGAAGGACATTTGCTGGGAGGGCCACACTAGAGAGTGATGTGCCCATGTGACCTGTCAACTACTCTCATCTCATTCCAATTCACATCTCACACTCACTTCACTTCTACACCAATAATTAATTAGGGTACTGGGTACCTTCCAAGTAATTTTGACTATGACAATTTTTTTTTTTTTTGAGAACAGCAAAATTTTCAAATTACTTTATTTAATTCCAAAAAATAATTTATTTTTAAATGATTTATTTTTTATTATTGATTACAACCTTGAAAATTAATTAAAAATAATAAAATATTTACCTCATAAGAACATAAAAATATTTAGAATAATAAAAATTTATAATCTAAAATTTTATTATTAAATATGAAAAAAATACAAAATAATATAAAACTATGAAACTCGCGGCTTATCGGTGGAAGGTAGTAGTTGGTATCAATAGTAATTTATAACAGTGGCTATCAATGATTAATAAATTAAAAAAATATATGTTTATAAAGTTATAATAAATTTGTTAAATATCCGAAAAATATTTTGCTCCCTTGAAAATGAGAAATTATTTTCTTTAAAAATGACTTAATTTTTTTTTAACTAAAAAAATTTTCTGTTAGACTTATTTTTCTAAACACCCCAAATGATGAAAAATAGTATAAAAATAGTATAAAACTGGTCTTCATTAATTCTGTATAAATAAAGAAAGAGTGAATTATTATTATTATTATTATTGTTATTGGTGTGCCACACAAATTCTTTCCTTAGCTCACAAATTAATAAAAACTTTGTCATAAGACAAACTCGAATTTAAGACCTCACACTATTTAATATTAACGAGAAAATCAATCAGATTATGTTTAATTAATTTAAAATTTGTACTGTTACAAGTTATAAATAAATAAAATAAAATAAGAGAAATATGCAAGAACTTATTATGTTTTGCTTAGACTTTGAGTGAGGCATTGTCATGAAATGAGTAAAATTGTGATAGTTCATCTAAACAGAGACAATTCACAAGTGACAAGTTGTTCTCTCACCTGATTAAGATTCTGCTTTTTGAAGGATAGGTAGGATAAATAAATTAAGCAAGAAGCAAAATAGTATTAAGGACCCAGGAGTTTAGTGTGGTACTGTGGTGAATTGGGAAACACCTCAAAATTATTAAATTAGGCAGATAGAATTAAATTATTTTATTTTCTCAAACAATAATTGAGTATCAAAACTATAAATATATAGTCAGCATGCAATAATCCAAGTACATCCTTTGTTAAAGGGTCAACCAAGCCATAACTGTTGTGGGGTAAATTACTAAAAACAAAGTTTTCTGTTCCCAAATCTGCAAGCAATTATTTATGCTAGGGAGAAAGTTGTTCACACGAGCCCTCTCTCTCTCTCTCTAATACAAGGTTCAAAGGCTTAGCTGTCTTGACCATTTTCTTTCACATGATATTTGAAATTTCTTTCCACTAGATAATGGCATAATGATAGAGTCTAAAATTATCTCTCCCACCACTCTTTATATCTACACAAGAATCGAAATATTTAATTGCTCATTTTAGTGTCCATCGAAGTGGTGAGTAATTTTAATTTTTATAAAAGTGAGAATATAAATTCGATTTCAACAAATACACTTCGTTGAAAAATTTAAAAATTTTATGTTCTACGGTGCGAGAAGATTAGTTAATTATAACTCATGATTATACTAAAAAAAGTTACTAATTCTTCCTCTATATCATAATAAGAAAACTTTTCTATTTTTTCATAATACTTTTTGTCTCATCTAGAATTTAAATTTGAAATCTTTTGATGGGTGTTTAGTGTTTTGACTGAGTTAAACACTATTTTAATTAATTATCGTATTCTATAATGTCACGTTTATCTAATGTTTATAATTTGAGCAATGCTTTACGAAATATTATCCTCATTAATAATTTAGTCAAATTACTTTTGATTTTATTATAAATTAAGAAAATTAATTGCTTCCTTAATCGTTGCACAAAAACCTTAAACGACTTATATTTTGGAACAGATAGAATGTTATAATATTAATTAATCATTAACCACTTGATCATTTTCTTGTAACCATATTATTGTCTCTTCTATTGACAAGCTCTTTAACCATAATTAAACTTTAATTGAAGTTCTTAGCAAGTTAGTTTGTAGATTGAAAGATCAACAAACTAATTTTTGCTCCAAAGGTCATGCCTTTCTTTTTTTCTGCAAGAAATTGTAATGGAAAAGAACAATATGTAAGTGTACTTTTTTGTCGTGGGTAGACCTTTTTTTTCATAATTTACTTTTGTAATAATTATTTATTCATTAAATGTCAAATAGGGTAAGAATTTGCTGAGCCTTTATATTTACGTGGATGCAATAGCCATTAAATTATTTTTAATTTGGGATAACAATAATTTCTGTGAGATCTATTTTAAAATTATTTTTAATTGAATATAGATTCATATAAAGTAAAATTAGACGGAGGCTAACTCTATGGATTCGATTGGCAAAATTAATTGCTTTGGTACAATAGTATTTAATTGTAAACTGCTGTAGTAGTTTTTTATAAAACGCTAAAAGTTAAACGTTATATGAGTTAATCTTTTATAAAATATTATTTTAATTTTTAAAAATTAATTTAAATATTATATTATTGAACACTATAAAAAATAATATTTAATCAAAATGTTAAAAACTATTTAAAAAGTTATTGTCGAGCACAGCGTATGTAAATAAGCAAAATGAAACTTGGAAAGGAGGATAATTGCCTCTTATCTTTAAAAAAAATAATTATATTAATACAATTCATTGTAATACAAGGGGTACCATTTTTGAAAAAAATACCATCCGATTCCTGTAATTTATGAATACAACTATTTCATCATTATTTTTTAGAAAATAGATTAAAATGTCCTTATAGTTTATACTGTTAGATTATCTTTTTATTTTCAAAAACAAGGAGACGGATTAGTTGTATTTTTCAAATTATAGGGACTGCACTGTCAACTAAAAAAGATGCGAAAATTTGATAAAATAACCTAATAGTATAATAAAAGCAAAATATAAAGATAAATTAATATATTTAAAAAAATAGATTAATTATATTAAGTAAAGCACGATGATCATGCTATAATTCTTCCTTAGTGGGTCAAATACATGTATCAGAAAACCTACCCCTTACATGCCTAGTTGACGGACCAAAACACATCTATGCCCCACTAATATTTAATAGGATAATAATTTTTCCTTACATCAAATATAGAATAAATTTTCCAAAAAAAAAAGGTATAGGATGAACTTATATCCCTAATTAAAAAAAGCTTCCGTAGTTTAATCCTAAATCATAATTTTTGAAAAAAAATAAAAATTATGGAGCATATTATTCAAATTAGAAGTATTTAGTAAAAATAACCGTTTAATTAGTTGTTTAACTTAAAATGATAAATGGAGCATTAATTGTTTAACCAGTTGAATTCGGAGGAAAACACATTGGGTGTAACTTTTAAAAAATTTTAATTAAAAGTTATACGGAAAACATTCCGTTAGAGTATTTCATAAAAAGCTCTTAATTTTTAAAAGCTAATTCAAAAGTCACCGTGAAAGAGTTTATAAATCTTTTAGACCTTTTACTATGAAAGTTCACATTTATAGTGTGTTTTAAACTGATTTTGCAATGCAAATACAACTTTTAGGATACATTTTATGGCTTTAAATTGGTTTTGAAAAATATCATATTGAATTATTTTTTCTGAAATTAGCTTTTTTTATATATATTTAAAAAGAATATTCGAGTCTAAAGCTATTATTAAGAGCTCATGTATGCATTTACTAACCTATTTTGTCCTGCCCATAGACTCGAATTCACGTCCTGTCACGTCCCAAAAAATGGGACAATATATCTATTATGATGGGATCAAGACTCCATTTTTCATGTCTTGATATTTTGAGATGAAATTGAAAATTATGTAATTTTCATTCTAATCTGATTTATGTATACCTTAATTTAAATCATTAACGCTCACATAATATGGATAAGAAAAGGGAAAGTCAGAGAAAAATAATTAAATTTTTCTTAATTTTTCCAAGTGACAAATGAAGCGAGGAAAAAAAAAGAAAACACTTAAATGACACTTTTAGTGGAAAGGAAATAATATTTTTTTTTTCAAAAAATATTACAAATATTTTCAGACAAACTTATCTACCTATCAAGAAATCAAGATTGAATCTCTTGTAAGAATGCTTGAATCCCTAAACTTTCAAGTCTATATATGCATTTATATAGCTTGTTTTAATTTTCACATATTAATTCTTGGTGTAAATAAAGTAGAATTAGAGCCAATCAAGACGTAATTTTGTCACGTACGGTGGGAAGTTTGAGTTCGAATCTTTTCGATTCATTAGCCTCTAATAAATAAAAGAACAGAGTAGGATTCAAATTGAAAAATTAAAATTGAATTTAGATAAATATTTAATATTTAATAAGAAAATAAATAAGAGCAGTTAATAAACTGTCATCAAGATTTTAATATTAACGTCAACTGCAGTCAAGATTTGGCCTTTATGGATCTATGCATGTATTTACATCAAATATCATGTGGTCTTCTATTATTTCATCTTCTTTTTCTATAAGATGAGGCTAAAATTGGAGTTTTGGACCACGTAGTTTACCACAACAAAGGTTTCCCATCACATGCTATTGCTCAAAAGGCTCATGATACTACATTTATAGAATCTAAAGCATGTGCCTCTCTTTTTCTTGATTTTGTTAAGAAGAGGTTTTGACATTTGTTTGGAAACATTGTTCCCTTCATCACCTACAAGAATAACAAACCAAATTACATGTTCTAATCTATTCTATTATTATTATACATACATATGTTTTCTTTGTCCTATTATATATAAACATACATAAATTACTGTCAAAATCTATAATATCTATTTGGTTTCTGACGTAAAGATTGAATGCGAGATCGTTTGATAAAAATTTAAAGTTTCAATCACTAAAATGTCAGTTCGAGAATATGATTGAAGTAAATTTATAAAAAAATTACGCTTAATTTTCTTTAGAAAAATAATTTAAACGAGTTTTATTTCTTATAAAATCATGGAAAATTTCAAATAAATTAATTTTAAAATATGTTTTTGCATAACTTCATCATGTTCAGAGTATAAGTATCTGACTCGTTATATATTGCCAACTGAGCAAATATTTTCCCATACATGCACTTTTTTTTAATTTTCTAATCGTAAAATAGTCAATTTCCCAATAATTAATGAAGTGACTGAGACACGTAGGATAGGTTCCTTGATTCTATGGTGCACGTAAGGATAGAAGCAACAAATACTTCTCCGAAAATTAGCATTCTGAAAAATCTACAGTGCAATGGAATTTTGGGCCGGCAAAGAAATTCAAAATTGGAATCATGAATTTATGCGCTAATCCAACAAAATACCAAACCTTAACTTGTTGCCAGACGTTATTAGCTTTGCTAAATGGCATAAGTTGTGCCTAACATAATTTTATCCTGTAGAGATAAATTGTCAATGATGTCTTTAATATATTTAATTTTTTTTTTAAGGATGAGAAAGAATCGTTCTCAGGTCAAATCCAAGTTAAAACGTTGTTGTTATCGCTGCCACTATCGGACTGAGGCAGCCATCGTGCATGATGATTGAAAAATCGAACAATAAAAATTGAGTTTCTTGACCAAACTATGACTAGAAATAGGCTTTACCGATGTTTTGCAACCTTATTCTTGTTATATGGTGGCTGAAATTCGATCGAAGAAGAAGGAGAGACAGTAAGTCTCACTAGCTTTAACGCAAACAAAGGAGAAGAAGAAAAAGAAGATGAGATTTTCTCTCTTCTTAAACTACTTATATTCTAGTTTGGTCCCATTAGAGTTTGATTCTATTTAAATCACAAAAATTTTAGTTTCTTTGGTTTTCTAGCGATTGAACCTTTAGTATTATCATTATATTAAACTAACAATTAAATAAATTAATTAATTGACCGTTTAATCATTAGAAGGCTTTCTATATCCATTAAAATAATGAATAATTCTAGAAAGAGATACAATATCTTAATTAACATAAGTAATTAATCAATATTAAGATATTTCAAATCATTTAAATATAATTATAGCATTTTTAATTACTAGCCAGCATTATTCTATATAATAATAGTAGTAATAATAATAATAATCATCTTACTATCAAAACGATGCAGTTTTGATGTTGGATGTTTAAATATTCTCAAGCATAGGCATGACTACTGTTTTTAAACTGTCGGCTTTAATTTTTTTTCGATTCCGAATCGAAATTAAATAATATATTTTAAACTTTTAAAATATTTTTTAAAGATTTATAGCTTGAATAAATAATACTAATAAATGTTATTGTTGAAAAAAACTAAATCAATTTAATAAAAATTCTTAAAAATTACTTTAAAAAACTATAATAAACAAAAAAATAACTTGGGAGTTCCTTTAAGGATATTTTTTTCACAATTTCAAACCAGAATTACTGGTTTTAAACCAAAACCGTCGGTTTCGATTTTAAAAAATTTAAAATCGAAACCGAACCTTAAGTTCATAGTTTCAATTATAATTTTAGAACCAGAACCATTGATCATGGTTTGGTGCCGATTTTGACCGGTTCAAATTTCGAGTCGATTTTGATTTGAATCCAAACCATAATCATCCCTACTCAAGCAAAACTATGTCAAGTTAACTATGCTAATGATCATTCCATTGTAATTATATCACAATTATAAACATTCTAATTATAACTAGCGTTATAATCAAAATTAGTATGATTATAATTATTATAATTACCATTATTATTCCCATAGTACTACTTTTAATTATTAATTAATAATCAGTGTTCATATTTTAACAATATTGTATACTAATATATAATTATAACTATTGTATTATGGTACAACTTAATACTACTAACTTTTATTATATGATTATAACTATTATAATTACCACTATCATTCTAATAATACTATGACTAGAATTTCTAATTATTATTAATTTATAACTAATTCTATTTATATTCTAACAATATTGCATACTAGTATACAATTTTAAGTATAATTATAATTATAGCCAAATAAATCAAGTTAAATAATAATTAGTGTAAACGACGTAGTGGGTTGATTTAAACTTTCTAAATCTAAACTAAGTGGTAAAATGGTTATTATTATATAGAGTAATTCTAGTTAATAATTAAAAAAAATTATAATTATATTGTAGTAATTTGAAATATCTTGACATTGATTAATTACATATGCTAATTAGAGTATTGGATCGAATTTTGCATGATTTTTTTTTATCATCGTCATTTTAATGGATACAAAAAGTCCCAACAATAAAGCTAAAGTATGTAAAATTAATTAATAAATGTATTTCTTAATTTAATTTAATTATAATACTATACGTTAAGCCGCTAGAAAACAAAATAAATCAAAGCGTTTGTAATTGAAACTGAACAGAACTCGAATTGGATCAAATTAGAGTATAACTGTAATACCCATTTGATCTGTAGGACTAAATAATAAATGTCACTTTGACACAAATTGACTTGTTTTATTTAATTACATATTGCAGAATTTTGAAAGGTAAATTTTTAAGCGGAAGACTTTTAGTTTAAGTAAAAACTTGTTGTCTTTTAATCTTAGGAATTCTTAGCAACGCAATAAACCATATCAACTTAACAAATAAAAATACAATAAAACCTTATATAAATATGAATTATGAAATTGTATAAAAAATAATACACCATCAAAACATATAAATTTTTTATTAATGAAATACCAAACTCCATTTAATAATATTTATATCTACACTAACAATTTATCATATAATTAAAACAATAAATACTAAATTTAATTAAAATATAAATAACATCTAAACTTAAAATACATTTTCTAAAACTAAGATTTTAATACCACATGTTAGGCTTTTAAATTTCGCGATCAAATGAATTGGACATCCTTCTCCTCCTTTCATGCTGATATTGGGATATAAAATTCAATGCACTGAATATAAAACTAAGTGGTGTTGATATATGCATTAAGTTATGGTATCTGAACCATGGCATTTACTATCATTTAAAAATTCATAACTTAATATCATTATAGCATATTATATATATTCTCGTCATCCTTTATGTTTATTTATTTTATCAATATACATACTATTTATCATGAATTTAATTCCTATATCAACGTACTATAGATCCATTTAATATCGTGACCACATATAGTTAAAAACAAATATCACATAATATATAATACGATCTTATTAATTTAATTAATTCATAAAAATCATATTTTTAATTAGGCCTTTAGTATACTTAGAAATATAAATAGCAAACAAAAAATTCCATAATAAAACAATCGTTGGATTGTTCATCAACATTTGTAATAACATAAATTCACAATTAAATTCAAATTATTAAATTTCCTAAATCAATTTAATCATAAAATTCACATTTCACAATTATTTAGACCGAAATCAAATTTTGCTCAAATAATTTCCAATTAAATAATTATACTCGATTTACTAATTCTCTATCATATAAATCCAATAATCAAATTTATATCACAATTTATCAATCAAATTCGTAAATTTTAACTCGAGCAAAAATTTTAAAAATTAATGCACAATAAAAGAACTAACCTTTAATCAAAAAGTCTAGTTATACCATAGCGTTCACCGCGTTGAGGAGAGGACGCTGCCTGTCGGAGCCTTGCGAGATCTCCGCCGTCCACGGTGGCCGAGAAAGCAAACTTGCTCTAAACATAGCGAAGAATGCACCAATCTGCTCGAAATTCGCCGTAAGTTTTTCGGTGTCAATTGAGCGAAATAAAGTCCCTAGCTTGTCGAATCGAGCTCAAAACCACTGCTTCACTGCCTTTCATGGCATCGCCATCATCAAGGCCCCATCGTCAAAATCATTGAAGGGGAAATGTTCCAGAGGTGGCTAGGAGTCGATCGGTGCCTTGCTTTAGCATTGGAACTGCCAAAAACGGCTTGAATCAACGAGGACTAATTGATGCCAAGGTTGGAGCTTTCTTACTTCGATTCTCTCTAGCGAGGCTGCCACCATCCAAATCGAACCCATAATCACAATCTTCTCATTGAGCAGATGAGCAGGTACATTTAGTGGGAATGAAATCTGAGAGATTTCTCACATACTCAGTCTGTATTGCCAACTGAACTCTTTTCTATTCATTTTACATATGATACTATTCATTTGAATTGTTTCAAAATAAGCTAAATCATTCCTTTTTTTTTGTTGTTATCTCGGTTACTATATAAACTAATTACTATACACATCGACAATAGTTATAATAATTTCAAAACTAATTAAAGCCAGTACAATCCATTACAAAGCCCATTACATACAATACAATCCACAAGGAGAGGAACGCAAATTACAATTAAAAATTTACATATATAATAATAAATAACCATTGAAAAAGATTATAAAAATGGAAATTCAGTTATATAAGGATACGTTTTTAGTGTTTGATTTTTTGCATTGAACTGAACTCATTTTCAAAAGTTGCAATATTGCAGAAAACCCAGTAAATCTTGAGGTATTGTTAGTCAAGCTGACAAGAAATAATTAATTGTTCAATTTGGCAAGAAATTAGAAAAACCCAATAAAGTATATAGTCTATTATTTAAATAGAACAGCTTACAACTATTTAATAAGTAACTATACAATTAAAATTATATAGTTAATATTTTATTCTATTATTTATCATGTTCTAATTAAGAGGAGATAAAATTAATATAATTCAATTTGTTTATGAAATCCGTCCACTCCATTTCTTCAGAACATAATTGCTCTTCATTGGCACCTATGTATACGGTTTCCATCTTTTCTCCAATATATTCGTCAGGTATCGCCAGAGGCAGATGGTACATAAGAAATCGACTAATGATTTCATATTGAAATTGGCTCAAATTTCCCATTTTACTCCTCTCTATATTGCCTATCCTAGACTTCCCATCCGGCAGTTGAAAATAAACCGGAATTTGCTGACTTGGAGCACCGCTACCGCCTGCATTCCCCTGGCTCGCAGCACCTTCTTCATTTCCAGCAGCTTCATTTTTCTGATTCTCCATCTCCCTTGTCTAGATAGTTACTTGCAGGAACACTTGTCAGTTGTTAACCTTACCCACCAGATATAGGGTAATAGAATTCATTTTGAATGAGTTCTCCTGTCAAAATTATGTTATTGTTGCTTCCAAACCGAACACTCGTGATATCTATATTTCATTTCAAAACCTGTCAAAATCATGTTCTTGCCATTTTTATATTACCAAAACAAAATCATTTTCAAACCATGATTTATATTATGATGTAAATTACAAATTATGAAATCATAACGTTCTCGTTACCAATTTCCTTGATTTGACATGATGTGTTTATTTTGACACTGGTGATCCACAGTTCTCGATATAAAACCATAGTTAAAATTTTTTATTTATTATTCAGTGAAGTATAAAAAACCTTGAATTTAAAACTAATAATTATTGAAAATTTTGATTTAATAATTGTTTAAGTTTGAATAATATACACCTTAGCTGTGTATCAAAGGGAAAAAGAAAATGTTACATTGGTTTTACTAAACGCAGTTAAAATTCATTACTGCATTTCTCACTTCAAATGACGGACCAAAAATGAAAATATCAAAGGTTAAGCAAAATTATTTCTGCATATATCCAATACAGAATACTGATTCAAAACCACTCTCAAATCTGAGCAGAAAAAGAGTTTTCAATGCATGCTCAGAACAATCAAATACGTGTTCTTTAGTCACTAGAAAAAGTAAAAATTTTTAAAAAAGAAAATTCATACAACAAGAATGTATGATTCAGGTTAATACAAATGCAAAGAATAAAAAGAAAACCTAACAAAACAAGAATTATCGATCAAAACCTCCCTACTCAATACGGATTTTACATATATAAAACAAAAAATGTTGAAAGAAAAAATAGCAAAACAAAGAAGAAAAAGAAGGATGATACAAGAAACAAGATTAACTTGTGAGGAGAGTCTCAACAGCTTCAAAGAAAAGTGGTGCCATATCAGGATTTGGTGTTTTGACCGCACACTTAACCCCTGGTGTTCCAACAGCTGTGGTGAGTTCAACCAAAAAGGGAATTCCTCCAGAAATTTTAGTAGAGAAATAGAATACATCTTGATTGGCATGCTTTCGCTTTGCAATAAAGAACAAATTTGATGAAGCGAATCTGTCTAAAGTGGCTTCTACGCTGTTCACCACAATGCCTGGGAAGTCTTTTGAGACCTCGTTTGAATCTGGAAGGGACCTCCATGTCTGCAAGAGCAACACATCGCTAAGAGCAGGTTCCAACAAACAATAATATAGATCATTAATCAAATGATAACTAGCTAACTCTGAAGATCTTCCAAGATTTTTCTTTCTTTTTTTTTAATAACAAATACATTTCCAGCTGTTCAATTACCTAACGCAAATTTCTCAGACTAATTATAGTTCTAGTTAACTAGAGAATACAGGGCACAGTAAGTAAAATGAAAAATTTTTATACTGTCGCGACAGTCAAAGATTGATGGATTTCCTACGCTAATTAAATAACTGGAAGAAAAGATAAAAAAAAAAAATTCAGAACAGTGCTTTGTAACCTATTAGCCTAATTTGGAGAGCTTTGTGAAAGAATAATCAAATCACCAATAACTGAAATATGATTGATATTTTCGTTTCTTCTGCTTATAGATTTTGCTCAATAATATTACGCTTACGTAAGGCAAATCAACTGAGACTCAGATCACCAACAGTGTAATGCTTTAGAAATATTACACATCAACAATAAAAAATAAAACTTAATCGTCCTTTACCTCTAGGAAGGTTCCACGTTCCATCCTCCCATCCTCAGTGAAGAACACATGCAACAAAATTTTGTCATTGAAGTACAATACTGGCTGCTGATTATTTTTTACAGCAACTTGCAAGAGTAAGTTTGGAGGACCAGGAGCTATGTTCTGGAACAATACCATGGGCAGCAGAGTTGCTGCTGATGTCCCAGGTTGTAATTGTGGAATCTAACAGACAACAAGACGTCAATTCACCCTGGCCGTGAGAGAAAAACACAAATACTGTGCCTACAACAAAAGGAAGTTTAAACTACCTGCAAAGGTCCAGCAGCTGCCAGACCAAATGTATTCTTGTTGAACTGAATCATGAACCCATCAAGGGGAATCGGTGAATTGTTCTCAAACAATAAGCTATAAAAGTTTTGGCCATCTCTTCGTATCAATTGTGCACTTATTTGTAAACCATGACCAACTGATGCCGTTACTAACACTGGTAAAGGAGGCCTGAAAGAAGTTCAAAAGAGCTCAAGTATCATTTTTTGGCCATTCAAGTGAAAGTTAGAACTTAAAAATTCTGCAGAGTAGTGAAGACATGACGAAAGAAGGATAAACTTAGCAAAATATTAATGTACGCATGTAATTGCATACAGGCATCACAATTCCCAGTCCCAGAAACTATATCTCACAAATTCCAGCACACTCACCCAGCAGGAGTTGATAGCTGGTCAACAGGGACGATAGCACTGTTATCCAGGCCTATCAGGTCTCCAAGTAAATCGGGCACAGGAACAGCAGCTTGAGGTGCAGGGGCAGGTTGCCTTGCTCCAGCATGTGGAACAGTACTAGAACTTGTTTGTGGTGATGCAGCACCATCAGCATTATGAGCAGGTGACTCTGAATACCCTTGTTCACCCCCATCAGGATAATCTTCTTCTTCAGTTCTCTGTGCTGTTGTCTTCACACGGGTTACAAAAGCTTCTGGAGGCTTGTGATACACAGAGGACAATGTAGCGATGTTGGCAAGAAGCTCATCAAGAAGAGATGAATCAAGTTGGTTTGAATCATCACTGATCACAGGCTTCTCCGCCAGCACAACATCCTTGGCAGCCTGAAAGATTAAAGTGTGCCAATGAGACATCCATGCAGTTCAATAATGTCCATTGTTATATATTAACATAGAATACAAGTGCTTTTGCATTGAATTTCAAATGAATTCCATGATGATTTTATGTTCCAAATGTAACGAGTTGAATTTCAAATGGATCCAGAATTCATTTGGTCTAAATACTGTCTACGGTTCAACATTGCCAAGGTGTTGCCACTGCCTCCTGTTGGAGGATGAAAAGCACCAGTGGTTGCCAATGTGAAGATTAGAACCAGGCCAAGCAGAAAGATTAACTGTGATATGTGTATGTTGGGAAATGGGAGACTAGAAAACCTTCACAAATGCAGTGCACAGAACAAGGTTAAAAGTTGCTGTGGACACCCACAGCCAGCAAACAGGTTCTGGAACATGAACGTATAAACAGCTGTGTTTTTCATTGATTATTTTAGTACTTGTGAAGAGTTGACTACAAGGTATGAAGTAAAAAAACAGATTACAGCCATGCTTTAACCATGCTTGCCTTCTCTCCATGACTAAGCATCCTAATTTCATTTAAACCCACAAGCTAAACCCTCCCATACTGCAACCTAACCCTACTAGCTTGCTGGGGAAAAAAAAAGGTTACAACAGAAAAAACAGAATTAAATTTCCGTCAATAATTCAAATTAACTAGAGAGTTGGCAACAAAAAAAAGTATCTCAGATTTCCAATAGTATACCCAACTGGATTAAGTTGTTCTAGTTGTGACAGCATACACATTAGAGCTCTAATAAAAGCTATTATAACTATCCTCATCTCCCTTCCCCACACCCTCAGCTTCCAAACAAAAAGAGAAGTGATAGAACAAGAAAGCAACTGCATATATCAAGCAAACAAAAACACATTGACCACATAACTAAACAGATGGAAATATACAATAATAATTGTCTAAAACAATACCACACCTCAGGATCAGTAGATAGTAGTCGCCAATATATGTAAGCACGATCCCGTAAATCAGGATTATCTGTTTCTACAGTTGCATTATTTAAAACAACCTGTGAGAAAAAAAATTGCCACAGTTAAAATTGGTTCTACATGTGTAACTAAATCATCAACCATCAAATTAAGAACAGTGATTTAAGAGCTATGCAAACAATGAAGACAACACTGTACTAAAATGTGCCAAACAATAACATATTGCCACAACCCTGAACATCATGCTTCTTTTGCAGGGGGAAAGAAATTTCTTGTCACAATACACTACAGTATTGAAAGATCACAACTGGCTAAAATTTCAGGAAATCTATCTATATATTGTTGACGAACTAAGGTCAAAAGCAACAGACATAACTCACAAATTGAGAAGGAAAAAAATATACACAACTGAACAGGGGCAAGCATAGCAAAATCCAATGCGTAATTCCTTTGCTTTTAGACAAAAGTTGTTTCATAAGTCGGCAGTCTTGTCCATGTAGAAAAAAAAAATTACATTCTGTATTGTGTGCATATCTTATTTCAAGTGAATTGTAAGTTATATGGTATAACAAAAGTTTTCAGCCCTCATAAGTTCATACCTAAATTTGATATTTTAGGTCCAAGAGAAACAAGCTTAATGCAAAAAAGACAAATCCAAACCATGAGATAAACATTTCTTTGGCTACAATACTGCAGAACTTTCTTCTTTTCCAATTTTTCCTTGAACAGAATTAGACTATTAAACTCAATCCTCTTAAAATAGCAGTATTTTATTACAACAGTACATTGCAGCTAATACAAGCCCCATCAGAAAGTTGCATGTATTGCTGCATGTAAAGCTTCAAACCTTCGACCCGATATTGAGTCCATAAAACCAAATACCATCATGCTCTGATTCTTTCAGAAGATGTGAAAATCAGAAAAGGAAGAAGTAAACCAGACTACAACTTCATGAAGCAAAATCATGTAGGTACAAAATCCAAACCTGAATCATCTGCTGAGGGCCCTCAGTTGGCTTTTTAAGGAAGAGTTTCACAGTTGCCGTCAATAATTGCAACTGGACTTGTGCAGGCTCTTCAGGGAAACTTTCCAAGAAGCTTTCCAGGAGCTCATCGGCATTATCAATTCTTTCCGCATATTCACCAATTATCCAGATCATGGAAGCCTTAAGAGAAAATAAAAGATATAAGCAGAAAATATAAGGTTAACCATAATTTATAATTATAGAAAAACTTGAAGAAATACATAATTACCTTAGCTTCGGGCTCATCCAAAGTGTCTAAGCTCTCACAAAGAGTAGCAATGATTGATTCATAACTGCAAAGGACAAGAAAGATACAAAACTAAACTTAGAAGGAAACCAGAATTTTACATTAATATCCATCAAGACCACAAAGCCTGTAGCTTACGTGTTAGGGTATCTTCTAAAGATGTCTTTGATCACTATAATAGCCTCTTGAACCACATAGTTGACTTTAATTTTAATCAGCTCTAGTAGGACACTGATGCAACGCTCAGCTGCTCTCTCCAACTTGATTGCACAGCGGCCAATGGCACGAACAGCCTTTCTAACAAAATCCACATCTACTTCTGTGGCGTACTCTTTGAACTCCAATAAGACCTGCATAAGTGCTCATCAAGTGAACATTTGAAAAGACAGATTATGCATGTGCACCTGTTCTTTCCCACAAAAGCAAGCAGAGAGAGAGAGAGAGAGATACTTGGTCTATATTTCGGTCTGAAGCAAGTTTTATCATGATCTCTAGCTTCTCCATCTTCACATAAATTGGATCATTGTACTTGCAGAAAAACACCTGAACATAGAAGAAAATGCTTTTGGAGCAAACAAATCCTCAATCCCAACATTACCAAACTGTGATTTGCACATTTTCATGGTTTTTGCAAATTTTCCAGCGTCAGTTGACAAGACTATGTCCATATACCTTAATTTCGTGTGCCAGGATAGTAGGCCTTCTCTGTACAATTAGGTTGATGTTCCGCAATGCAACATATTGTATCTCGGGTTCTGCAGAAAGTAACGTGACAAGAGGAGGAGCCATCTTCTTGCAAAGATTTCGAACAACATCAGTGCTAGTGATAAGTTCCATTTGTTGGAGGATCATCTATAAAAGAGAAAGTTGGAGGAAAAAATTGTAAGCACCGACTGAATTTTGACAGGTTTACTATCAAACACACATTGAAAATGACGAAGTCCAGCAACAAAACAGTCAATGTCACCTTAACAGCTGAAAGTACAACTGCACAGTTAGCATGTTGTAGTCGTGGAGTAACTCGCTCCACTATATTTTCAGCTTCACGAGCATCAGCTGCCTTATATCTAGATAGAGCATCCAATATAAAAACTTGGCCCCACCTGAAAAGGGTACAGAAATTAGTCGAACAAATAAACCAAGAGTATGGCCAAGCAAAAGCCTTCGAGGGGGAAGAAGAAAGTTATGAGAAAGTAAAAAAAAAAAAGTTGATTGTGATACAACCTATAGCAGGGAATAATCAGCTGCAGCTTTGATCATGTGTACTTTATAACTAGCTACTAGCATAAAGTAGCATACAAGTCTATAAATAAGCGCAACATAATTGTAAAACAAGGAAAATGCATAAACAATATACATAGCTGTAGCCCAACAAATAGCATACTGTTAATCTAGAAAAGATATGTTATTGGAGAGAAATGAGATGGGTGCTAAGATGACAAGAAAACAATAATGAGATTTCCATATACAGAAAATAGCTGCATGTGCATATGACCAGATTTCAAATTCTTTCTCTGATTTTGTCAATTTCAATCATATTCTGGTTAAATGTAAAGGATTCTCAAAGTGTAAAATAACCTAGCATCGACCTAGTCGAATTACATCAAGCTCAGAATCATCAAGGACCAAAAACCAAATTTACATCAACATTAGGTCTCAATATATCAAAATATGCAAAAGTCTAGCCAGGGGGAATATCATATTGTTCACTTACTCTGTGCACTCATTTAAAGCAGTAAGCAGCTTTGACAGTGTGTGGCTGGTGATCTCAAAGATAGGTCTGCTACTATTCTCCTGAATCTCTGCAAGTGCTGCCACAGCATTTGCTACAACCATTGGATTATTGTCAGAAATCAAATCCTTGAGAGATTCCAAAAAACCCCTGTCTTCAACTAGCTCAGCATTTATGTCATAAAGTTTTGCCACACAAATGGCTGCTGTCTTGCGAACATAAGGATCATCATCCTGCAAACAAAATATGTTAAATGCTTGATTAGAGAAGGCACATGGATGATACAGATGAGAGAAGAAAAGAAAATTCAAAATTCAATCTAAGAGGAAAAGGCAAAGTTAGAGCAACCTACTAAACTGGAAAACTAAATTCCCACAGACATGCATAACTAAATCTCTATCAGTTCTTGTAACCAACCTTTAGACATCTCTGAAGAGGATCACATAAATACTCAGTAATTTTGTCAACACGAATGCAACCCATTGTTCGCACAGCCAAAGCTCGAATCAGAGGATTTGGATCTTGTGAATCCTGCATAAGTCACAATAAAATATGATTAGACTATTAAACATGTGATTGGAAACAAAACAAGGAAAAGAACAACAAGGCAACTTCCTTCTGTTAAACATGTTAACTTCACTCTATAAAATTAGTCTAGAAGTCCTCTATGGCACGTGTAAAATCAGTTCATGTGGATTGAGGGCTAAAATTGAAGCTCTTCTCCCACATAATGAGATGAGAAAATTTTGCAACTAAGCAAGATTCTCTATTCAATTAAAATTTTAAACCAGATGCAAAAACCTATGATAGGGAGGCCTCTACAACAAGTTCTACAATTGATTCGGAAAAATTAAGCAATAGGAAGCATAAATTTAATATTGTTCACAGTGGCAGAAATGTCATACAACCCCATATAAGATCAAGAAGTAATTAATGCATAAAATCATATGTCTCCACAAACTACTAAGCAAAAATAATTGTGCAAGGAGATAATAACTACAATAACAAAAGGTAATACCAATTGGTATTCAAAGCCTTGACATAAGTGCACCATAAAACATATCAAAAAATTTCAACCAAACGACATACAATAAAAGTTTGACTATGCACATGATGTCTAAGCACAGAGAAAAGTTTCAACATAATTCTTACCTTAACAAATGTATTAACAGCAAGTATTGCAAGATCAGGTTGGCTTTTAGCATAATTAATAAGATACAAGTAAACCAACTTTTTAAGCTCCAAATTCTCCGTTTGCATACAATTCACCACATCTGTGAATAGTGATGACACATCCTTTCCAACCGTCATTGCAGCAATCACCTTTTTAACCGCATCTTTTCTCTTATCCTGCACCATTAAAAGTGAAAAAAAAAATACAATTATGTTCAAACCCTGACTGATGTACCTCAAACATTTAAAAACATTATACATTGCACTGAGACCTTATACTGTGAATTGAGTTCTTCTTTGAGTTCAGGGATTTCGCCCTTCTTGGTGGTCGAGAAATACTTTGAATCGTGGCCACTCATGGCTGGGCGCTATTCCAATCAACCCCAAAATGCAGAGAGAGAGAGAGAGAGAGAGAGAGAGAGATAGGATTCCAGTTACAACAGCAACAGCTATTTACCGTGTGCAAAGCATCTGCATCTTCGTCAATGCAAAGCAATCAAAGATTAAGAAGAATCAGTTAGCTCCGATCCTTAAGATCGCTTACTCAAATTTTCTATTTCCATTAGAGTAGGAAAAGAATTAGGATTTACAAAAACTCAAAATTCATGTAATTAAGCTAAGAAAATCGAACTGAACTTTAACTTAATTATAACATTTGCGAATTATAAGCAAAACGTAACATGATCCAGTTGATACAATTCATGACTATTCCTAGATCTAACCTTATGCAAGTTGAAAACTTGGCAGAAAGATGGGCAGTCTACTTACGAATAACTTGATGCAATAGAGGCGGAGTCAGGTGAGCGGTCAACGACGGCCGCGGAGTCACGGCTGTGGATGTTTCCGGTAGTAGAAAACAAATGAGTTGAGCTTGAAACCTTTTAGATCTATAAATCTGAGGAAATGAAGAAAAGTAAGAGAAACAAGGCGACTCGAACCGTTTTGGGGTTTTAGTACAAAAAGAGATTGACCGAAAACCCAATCAATTATAAAAATAGTTGAATTAAAAACATTAATAAAAGAAAATAAAATTTACCCTAAAAACCCTATATATTGATCAATTGAGTCTTTTTATTTAAACTAATATTCATTAGGAGATGCACATTGGCTACGATCATTATATATTCATTTTTTACACTCATTTATTTATTTATTTATTAATATAATATTATGAAATAACCTATTAATTTATTTTTAAAAAAATTTTTATTTAAAATTTAATTGTAAATTTTCACCAATGAGAATTGACGAAAAATAATATTTTATACCGCGAACCGAATCGAAAACTGAATTTAAATAGTCTAACTCA
>CANUEX010029511.1:0-21609 GCA_948099535.1 Jatropha multifida | reverse complement strand
AGATTGTATAATAGGAACAGTTTGAACATATTATGACAAATAAATATTTGTATGAGAAAATATTTTTATTATATGGATATGGGCCCGAGCTGCGAATAGTATGTATTACTAATGCTGGGTCAGAAATATTAACTCTGATTGTCTTATGAAAAATGTCATAATATGGGTTTACTATTTCGATAGTCTAATGATAATAGGGATGGAGTGTGATAGTTTAGGCTTACTACGGGCCTCGGGTGCCTTAAGCTTACCTAGGTCCTAGTGCCGGTCCGGCCCACGGTTTTGGGTCGTGACAAATAATTATTTAGTAAACACTAGACTTGAATTGTATAGGTATAAATGTATAAGATTAATTGATTGCTTGCTTAATTCTTTTTTTTTTAAAGAAATTCTATACTACTATAAGGCAAGCTTCTAATCATATTTTATATTTTTTATTCAATGTAGGCATATTATTTGATTGTTATAAAGCCATGGAAAGACATTTCAAGCGAAAATTTATCTCTGAACTTGAATCAACACAAGCACCTACTCATGAACAAAAAGACAATGATAAAGAATGTCAAAATTCAAAATGGAGTAGCTTTGAGTTTGAGAGTGATAATCTTCCAGCAGATCCAGGATTACGAAAACCAGTCATCAGGGACGAAGACACATGGAAGAGAAGGGGGACAGTTGCCCCCCCCGCCTCCTTTTTTTAAAAAATAAATTTGCAATGATGATTAAAAAAGATTGCTCCTTTTCTTAAGAAAAGAAAGTTACTGAAGTAAAAGATAAATTTGCAATGATTGAAAAAGATTTAATAAAATACTTTTATTTACCAAAGCGTATTGAAGAAGTTAAACACCAAAGGAAACCCAAAAGTCTAATTTTATTTAAGAAAAACGTGAATAGTCAAGTATCATTGTTCACTATCAACTCAAATTACTCAATTATAGTTATTAATTGTTGAAGCTTGGAAGGATTTGTTGGATTGCTGGAGACTTGGCGAGCTATCCCTGGTTATTATGGAAGAAAAATTGTCTATTTTTTTTTTTCAATTAGTATATTGTATTGCCTAGATTTTAGCTTTTTTTAAATGTAAAAGTTGTTTTCATGTAATATATTTTTGCCTCATTTTCAATTCATTCATCAATTCATATATGAATTTATTTAGAAGCTTTTGATTTTTTCTTCTTAGATGTTAATTGGGTATTTATTGTAATACTTTTAGTTAATTTTTTACATAGATTGTAGATTTTAGGATTTAGAATCTATTGTATTTTTGTTGAATTGTAATTATAAATTTGCAATGATGAATTGATGAATGAAGATGAATATTTTGGACTTCTTGTTGAATGCCTAGAATTAAAAATTTTCCTTGAATCTTCCAAAGGCAAAGCAAAATAATTCAGCTATCTTAAATTCTTGAATGTTGGAGTTTAATTTTTACTTGGTCATAAATTAATTAATTAATAATTATTCAGTAAACACTAGACTTGAATTGTATAAGTATAAATGCATAAAATTAATTGATTGCTTGCTTAATTCTTTTTTTTAAAGAAATTCTATACTATTATAAGGCAAGCTTCTAATCATATTTTATATTTTTTATTCAATGCAGGAATATTATTTGATTATTATAAAGCCATGGAAAGATATTTCAAGCAAAAATCTATCTTTAAACTTGAATCAACACAAGCACCTATCATGAACAAAAAGATCATGATAGAGAATGTCAAAATTCAAAAAGGAGTAGCTTTGATTTTGAGAGTGATAATCTTACAGCAGATCCAGGATTACAAAGACCAATCATGAGTTATCATTCTAATACTTGAGATGAAATTAGAAAAGCATATTTACAAAAAGGGCCTTGTCAACCTCGTTTTATCATGATTTCAAACAAAATTTACAATGTAACATCATGAGGCGATTTAACCCATCTTGGTTTGATGAATATCCTACTTGGTTGGAATATAGTATTACAAAAGAAGCAGCATATTGCTTATGTTGTTATCTTTTTAAATCAAATGGTAAGGAACATGGAGGTCGTGTTGATGCTTTTGTTGTGGAAGGGTTTACTAATTGGAGAAAAAAGAAAAATTGCAAGTGCATGTTGGTGGACCTAATAGTGCTCATAATAAAGCTTGGAATAATTATCAAGTTTTGATGAATAAAAAACAACACCTTCAAATGATTGTGAATAAGCAAACAAGTGAAGCTTAAAGTGATTATCGAGTTCATTTAAATGCATCTATTGATTGTGTTCGGTTTCTTTTAAAACAAGTCTTGCCTTTCCGTGGACGTGATGAATCCTATGATTCTTTAAATCAAGGAAATTTTTTAAAAATTTTAAAGTTTCTTGGTGAGCATAATGAAGATATCAGAAGGGTTACTGTTTATAAGTGTCCAAGAAATCTTAAATTAACATCTGCATACATTTAAAAAGATATTACCAGTGCTTTTGCTATTAAAACCATTAATATCATCATTGAAGACCTTAGTGATGCTTTTTTTTTCTATTATAGTGGATGAAGCCCGTGACATATCAACTAATGAGCAAATGGCAGTTGTTATAAGATATGTGAACAAACAAGGGTAGGGGTGAGCATTCAGTTAATCCGAACCAATCCAAATAGAATAACTCAATCCAAATATGACCGAATTTCATAAATCTTTATCCAATCCAAACCATATTTAATATAAAATCGAAATAACCGAACAAAATAATATGCGATTTTATTACAAAAAAACCGTAACCGTCCAAATAATCGAATTAGTATTTTCAGTTGGTTAATCCAAACCGATTACGAGAAAATACTCAAATCTAAAATTTTTCGATATATGTGTTCATCTCGCCAAATTTGCAATTTGCACCCTTAAAATAATTATATACATATAATTATAAATTTATAGACAATTGCATGGAATAAAAAATTAAATAATAAAATTAATTAATTAATCCAACAAGTCACAAGTGTCCAAATATAAATTTCAAATGCAGTCATACCTAAATCTAATTATCCAAATAACAATTAATATAACAAACTCAAAAGAATAATTCATTAAACTTTCAGTTATAAAATTACACTTAATAATCAATTAAACATGACGTTCTTTATCAATGATCTCAAAAGTTATATCATATTATTGTCACATGTCATAAAAACTATATAAATATAGTTTGCACTTTTGCTTTTACTTTAATATGGAGTAAAAACGCAACGTTTTGACAAAAAAATCTGAAATAAAACAAATATATATATATGTATATCTTGAATGTTAATTTGGTTAATTTGGATTAACCAAAGTTTTTTTCAGTCTAACCGAACCATGACCAAAAAATCAAATTAATATTTATAATTAACCGATGCAAACCAAAACTAATTTATTGAAAACTAAACCAAACCGAATTACTTAGTTCGATTTAAATTTTCGGTTAAATTCGTGAATTGCTCACCCCTAAGCAAGGGCAAGTGATTGAGTGACTTTTAGGCATTGTTCATGTCACAGACACTACTGCTTTATCACTGAAATGAGCAATTGAAGCATTATTTGCCAAACATAAGCTAAGCATTTCCAAAATACGCGGTCAAGGCTATGATGGGGCAAGTAATATGAAAGGTGAGTTTAATTGTCTTAAAACTTTAATCCTAAAAGAGAATGAAAGTGCATTTTATGTTCATTGCTTCGCTCACCAATTACACAATTAGCAATTATTGTTGTGGCAAAAAATCATGTGTATATAGCTTTTTTTTTCACTTTGGTGACAAATGTTGTAAATGTTGTGGAGGCTCTTGCAAACAGCATAACATGGTTATAGAGTCTCAATCTATTAAAGTTTTTAAAGCATTTGAAAATGGTGAACATGAGAGTGGACAGGGGAAAATTCAAGAAACTACTCTGAAATGAGTTGGGGATACTAGATGGGTTTCACATTATCATACTTTGATTAGCTTAATAAAGATGTTTTTTTCTGTAATTGATGTTCTTGAATTTGTCATGGAAAATGGAAAGTTAGAGTAAAGAGTTGAAGCTTGCACTTTATTATATTAATTATAATCGTTTGACATTGCCTTTTGTCTTCATGTGATGAGGAACATGTTAGGAATTACTTATGAATTGTCACAAGCACAACAACGAAACGATCAAGATATTGTGAATGCAATGACTTTGGTTAGAATTGTAATGCCCTAAAATTTCAGATATTAAAATGATATTATTTGGACGGGTCATGAATGGTATCACCCGAGAAAAAAATAATATTTTATTTGGACCCGATAATTATATTGAGCATAATTAATATTTATGGAGTTAATTAGATTTTATATGATTAGTCTTAATTAATTAAAGTTAAGATATAAATTTTTTATGACAAAGTAAGTAATAAATTATTGGTGAATGGTAGTTTACCGGTCTATGAATAGTAACATCGGTCCGGAACTTTGCATTATTTTGATCCGAAAAAATTACTATTGATGTCCATTATGTTATTTAATATTTTTGGAGTATGTTTATATGATTTAAGTGGGTGGAAAATATATCATGAATATTTTTGGTGAATTAAGGCATTTAATGAATATTATTTCTAGTGTGGTATATCAAGGAATAATTGAGGAATTATTTTTGTGGAGTTAATTTAATTAATTGGTGGAGTTAAGTAATATTTGGAAGAGAATTAATTGATGAATATTTAGAGCCTTTGGATTAGACTACCTTGACTTGATCTAAGCCATACACATGTCAAATTTTGGTGAATTGGCAACATTAGCTTGTTGACTTGGTCAACAAAGCTAATCTACATACCACTTCTTCCTCTCCATTCTCCAACGCCAACTCCTCTCGCTCTCCACCATTTTTCTTTCTTCTCCCTCTACTACCAAAACTAACACAAATTAACCAAATCAAACCATAGAAAGGTGATAAAATTTGAAGAATTAACTTAGAGAAGTGAGAATTGGTGATAAAATTCAAGTACTTTGGAGAAGTACTACAAATCAAGTAAGTTGTGAGTTTTGGTTTAGTGAATTAATAAGTGAAAATTCATAGCTTAGATATGTTAGATTATGCACTAAATCATATTCCACCTCCTTCTTTGATTATTTCCATGATTAGGGTATGTAAGTTTTGATAATTGGAAGAGGTGGGTGAACCCTTTTCCAAAGTAAAAGGGAATGAGAAGGAAATAGATTGATTAAGCTTAACCAAGCTTAATTTGAAGGTTAGTGCAATATTATTCTCTTTCTCCATTCATTTCTTAAGTTTTCAATTTTTAGGTTTTATGTGAATTGTTTGGAATTGATGAATTTTGATGTTAGATGTGTTCTTAGGTGGGATTATAAGTCATTTTTCGACCCCCTTTATAGTTCCCATCTGTATCTGACCTCTTCATGAAAGTTGTATCTCTATTTCTTAGCTTTCCAAAACATCCTCTTATGTTTAATTCCAATACCTATAGCTCAACTTATGATTTAAATACCAAAATTGGTTCTGTTATGGTGTCTCACTTGTATATCCGAATTGATTGTCCATTTTGGCCATTAAAATGGCAAGATAATGTCTTGTGTCCTTCATAAACGTTGTATTTCTACTTCTTAGCTTTCTAAATCATCCTCTTGTGTCCAATTTAAATACCTATAGTTCAACTTATGATTTTTATACCAAAACTGGTTGTGCTGAATCGAGTTTGGATTGTTGGTCTGTGTTCTTAGGTTTCTTACACCCTCTTAGAAAATGATCTGGACTATGGTCCCTTCATGGAATTTGTATCATTTTATCTTAGCTTTCTAATGAATTAAGTTTCACTCAATTTGAAGTCCTATAACTTCAGTAATACCCTGAGAACACAACAAAGGTCAGGCTTATGAAAATGCTAGAAATTTCTTGATTTAAGTGCTTTTATACTATATTAAGTATATTTATTTTGAATATGTCCATTTGAATTTATTTTATTAATTATAAAAAAAGGATAATGTGGTAATTTTCGTAAGTTGTAAGTTAAGTAATTTCAAAATAATAAGTGTTAATTTTAAAATGTTTTTGGATAAGGAATGGTGAATGAAAAATGAGATTATTTATGGGAGAATGCATTTATTTTGGGCTCTACTATACATGATTGAAATGAGGTATGATGAGATTTATTGCGATATGTGAGCATGCTCGGGTTATCAACCCATACTGTTTGGTGGAGTTATGATCATATGCAAGGGTTATCAGCCCTTATAAATAGGCGGACGTGCTTATTATTTGTGGTAGTGCTTGCACAGGCCACGGTGGTGCTTTCATAGGCCACGATTGTGTGATTGGTGGGTGGTGCTTTCATAGGCCACGATGGTGCTTCCACAGGCCACGATTTTGTGATTCGTGCATGGTGCTTTCACAGGCCACAGTGGCGCTTTCACAGGCCACAGTGGCGTTTTCACAGGCCACGATCAAATCTACTTACATTCATTCGGTATTGGTACGAGCCTTAATAAAAAAAATGGAATTTTATTTCATTATAAATAAACTGGAAACATTTTGGTATTTGTGATATTTTCTTATTTATATTAAGTTTGGTATAAATTTTTAAGATGTGAATTTTTAAGATGATATTTATTTAATAAAAACTGGAAACATATGGTTTTTCGAAATATTCGGATTTAACTAGCACATTTTCAGTGCTTAAAATATATTTGATTTGAGATTTATTACTTGGAATTTCTTGGTTATTTTAAATTATAATTATTAGCACCACTAAGTCTTTTACTCAGCGCTTTGATTTTCATCACGCGCAGATTGTGAGCTGTGGGTGCTACTCGAAGACCAGAGAGGTAGCATCAGAGTAGAAATATTGATTTTGGGTAGGATATGTATATTTTTGTGCATTATGGCATGTATAATTGTATTGTATATAATGTTGAGGTTGTAAATATTGAAATTATAATTAATGAGATTGGTGAATATTTTAAGTATTATTATTTGATTTTATTTATGGTGCATAAATTCTAAGAAGTAATTCCGGAAGTGAATGACATCAATATGTTAGAACTTAAGTGAATTAATATGACCATTTAGAAGTGCTGCGTAATCCTTCCTAATAATTTGGAGTTGAGGTTTGAAGGTTAATATTGGAAGTGTATTTGTTTTCCCTGTGTGGCAAGTAGATTTTAAAGGGAGCTCTTGCGAAATTTTATTTTTGAAATTTTATTTTTCGTAGAATTCTCCCTAAAACCTTTATTGGATATTTTAAATTACTTGCTTCACTAAGAAAATATAATCACTTCTAATATACATTCTGGAGTTAACGAGTAGAATAGGATGGTGCTCCAACACCGAATGTAGCACTCGCCGTCTGGTTCTCCGGGATTAGGCGGTGGGTGTTACAAGAATAGCTAGGCAACAATTGCAAATTATGAGAGATTATTGTTCTGGACTCGTTGCTATTTTAACAATTACTATTCACCCTAATAAAATAGCTTTAAAAATAAATTGGACAATGAAAAACTATAAAATAGACAAATAAGGAGACTCGCAAATTTAATAAGGTTTTGCCAAATTAGAAATAATGCAAATGGAGAGAAGAGACAATTAAGCAAATTGATGGGCTATTGTTGTTCTCAACTTTTAGGATATTAAACATAGGAGGGGGTGGCTTGCTTTTATAGCCGAAGCCCACCCCTTTAGTTGCTTAAATTCCCGATGTGGGATATTGAGCCACAATACAACAAATCTCCACCTTGGCAAAATTTCCACATCTATAATTTTTCTCAATTCTCTCACAACTATGTACTGTCTTCAAATGCGCTTTGAAGCGAACTTCAATTTTCAATAACATTGATAAAGTCCAAATAGTATTTGAACTTGATCGTTGTCACTACTTTCATCATCATATCATCAGGATTTTCTATTGTCTTGATCTTTTGAAGTTGTATGTCACCTTCCTCTAGAATTTCTCGCATAAAGTGATATCTAACATTGATATGCTTTGTACTTGCATGATAAACTTGGTTCTTTGCTAAATGAATAGCACTCTGACTATCACAATGCATCTTTATGTGCTTTTGTCCAACTCCCAATTCATCAAGCAACCCTTGAAGCCAAATTGCATCCTTAATAGCTTCCGTAATTGCCATATACTCTACCTCTGTAGTAGAAAAAGCCACTGTTGACTGCAAAGTAGACTTCCAACTCACCAGTGCTTTAGCAAGTGTAAACACAAAACCGGTAGTCGATCAACGTTTATCCAAATCACCTGCATAGTCGGAATCACAATAACCAACTATACACTGGCTGACATTTTTATCCTGCTGAAAGATCAATCCAGTGTCTACGGTGTTCAGAATGTACCATAGAATCCATTGCACAGCTTGCCAATGCTCCTTCCTAGGATCATGCATATACTTGCTCATAACTCCAACTACCTATGAAATGTCGAGCCTTGTACACACCATAGCATACATCAAGCTACCAACAACATTTGCATATGGAACCTTTGACATGTATTCTCGTTCTGCATCATTCTTTGGAGATAAAGCTGCACTAAGCTTGAAATGTGGAGCAAGAGGTGTACTAATAGGTTTTGACTTTCCATCCATGCCAAAACGCTTTAGTACCTTTTTCAGATACTGCTTCTAATGCAAACACAGTCTCTCCAATTTCCTATCTCTTCTTATCTCCATATCGAGAATCTTCTTAGCTTCACCCAGATCCTTCATTTCAAATTCTCGATTCAACTGGGTCTTCAACTTCTCAATTTCTTCTTTATTCTTTGATGCTATTAGCATATCATCAACATAAAGAAGAAGATAAATGAAAGTTCCATCTTGTAGCTTACGCAAATACACACAATGATCATATTTGCTTCTTGTGTACTTCTGCCTTTCCATAAACTTGTCAAATCATTTGTACCATTGCCTCAGAGATTGCTTCAATCTGTACAACGATCTCTCAAGTTTGTATACCATATCTTCTTTACCAGCAACCTTGAATCCTTCTGGCTGAGTCATATAGATTTCCTTTTCCAAGTTACCATGTAAAAACGCAGTTTTTACATCCAATTGAACTAGTTCCAAATCAAATTGTGCTACCAAGACCAATAAGATTCGAATGGAGGAGTGTTTCACAACTGGAGAAAACACTTCATTATAATCACTTCCCTCCGGCTGAGCATAGCCCTTGGCTACCAATTGCCTTCTTCTTTGCATATACCCATTTGCATCCAATTGCCTTCTTCTTTGCATCAGACTTGTTAGGAAATCCTTCCTTCTTTGCATATACCCATTTGCATCCAATTGCCTTCTTCCCTTTCGACAGACTAGCTAGCTTCCATGTCTGATTCTTCTGAAGGGAGTGCATTTCTTCATCCATAGCTTTCCTCCACCTTTCATTTTCTGAACTTCGAATTGCTTCATTAAAAGTTTCAGGAACATCATCATTTACAATTGGAGATGCATAAGCCACCATATCAACATAGCGAGCAGGCTTTCTAATCTCTCTTTTTGGCTTACTCAAAGCAATTGATTCATGTTGCTGCGAAGGTTCTTAGATTGGAACCTCTTCATCATTTGACTCTCCTTTTACCGTAGGAGTGTCTTCATCTATTCCATCATCTATTGCTGGGCCAATAATTTTTCTTTCAAATTCCACTTGTTTTGGAGTGCTCTCCACCTGCTGCGGAGTACCATCTGACTGCTCCTTAGTCACCTTTTTCAACACGGTGCATTCATCAAAAGTGACATCTCTACTAAAGATTATCTTCTTTGTCTTTGCACACCTAAGTCTATATCCTTTCACACTCAAGGCAATTCCCACAAAGATAGCTTTCTTTGCTCTCGGATCTAATTTTGATTCCATAACATGATAAAATGCGAAAGAACCAAACACACATAAAGAATCATAGTTTGTAGCAGGTTTTCCAGACCATACCTCTATAGGTGTCTTTCCATCAATAGCAGTTGATGATAATCGATTAATGAGGTGATACACGTATGTTACAGCCTCAGCCCAAAATTGTTTGCCTAACCCAGCATTGGATAACATACACCGAACTTTCTCCAGCAATGTTCGGTTCATGCGTTCTGCCACCCATTCTGTTGCAATGTATGTCTAACTGTGAAGTGTCGTACAATTCCTTCATCTTCGCAAACCTTCATGAATGGATCACTTTTATATTCTCCACCATTATCTATTCGGAGACATTTGATCCTTTTGCCTATTTGGTTTTCTACCATTTTTTTAGATATGAGGAAAACACCTAACACTTCATCTTTCGTCTTTAGAGTATACACCCAAACTCTCCGGGAAAAATCATCAACAAAGGTCACAAAGTAGTGTTTACCTCCCATTGAAGCAGTCTTGGAAGGTCCCCACACATCAGAGTGAACATAATCCAATATACCCTTAGTATTATGGATTACAGTGCCAAAATTCACTCTCGTCTGCTTCCCTTTGATGCAATGTTCACAGAAGTCTAGTTTGCAGGTTCGTACATTCTTGAATAATCCTTAATTTGACAAAATTTTCAAGAATTTTTCTCCTGCATGTCCCAAGCGCATATGCCATAACCTGGTTGCTTCTAGCTCCTTCTCATTGCTAGAAACTGCATTTGCTGTCGTTTCAATAACTGCATTACCCTGATAGTAATACAAGTTATTCCTTCTTCGTAATCCTTTCATCAGCACCAATGCACCAGAGATGACTTTCATCACTCCATCTTCTGCAACCACTTTGGAGCCCTTTGATTCTAAGACTCCCATATAGATGAGATATTTTATCAAACTGGGCACGTACCGGACATGAATCAGAATCCTAATTGATCCATCATGATTCCTTAAACGGATTGAACCAATCCCTTCTATGATGCAAGGATTGTCATTTGCTATGTAGACAACTTCATCTTCAAGCTCTTTAAAGTTAAAGAACCATTCCCGATTTGGGCACATGTGATGGCTACATCCTGAATCAAGTAGCCATGCACCAGATAAGCTTGTTGAGCATGCAATGGAAGAGCTCGTTGTTGTCATTACAACTAATGAATAGATTGAGTTAACATCATCACACTCAGCTACATTTGAATTAATGACAACTTTTCCTTTGTTAGGCTTCAGCTTCGAACAGTCCTTCTTCCAATGGCCTTTCTCTCGGCAAAAGGCACACTCGTCTTTGTTCGGTCTGGATTTTAAAAGGGATCTCCCTTTGTTTCCCGTCCTTCGATTTTGTGGACGACCTCTAATAACTAGTGCCTCTCCAGCTTTACTTGCCCTTTCTTTCTTCTCCTTTTTCCTCAATTCGTGGCTATACAGGGTTGCACAAACTTCACTGAGAGTTACTGCAACTTTCCCATGAAGTAGTGTAACATCCCAAATTTTTGAAAAACTTGAAATGATTTATAAGGTAATTTCCAACTTAAATTCCATAATATTAATGCAATTTTTGCTTCTTTATTGTTGAAAAAAAAAAAACTTGATTAATTGATATTATTATTTAATAGTATTTTATTATTCAAAATGTAAGTATATATGATTTAATACTAGTGCTATTTATTTAATTATCTAAAGTGTGTATTTATTTAATATTGTAATATATAGTAGTATTTTAAATAAATTAAAAGTGTGGGTTTGAAACTAAGAATATAAGACAAATTAAAGAAATAAAATAATAATAATAATAAAACACACAAAAAAAAAGAAAGAACACTATCATTTTTCTCTCTCCCCGCTCATCTTTCCCGTTTCACTCTCCCTCTCCTCCATTCCCGTCGATCACCTCCCCCTCCCTGTCACTTCCATCTTCGGCCAAACGGCAGCAAGAACCACCGTTATTCCGGCCTCTCCCTTTCCCTTGCTCTCACTCTTCCATTTTCATAGCCTGTCTCTCTCTATCAGAAGCGGCGACCTCATTTCCCAGCCACTGCTGACCACGAGCGAGGAGGCTGAGGCGTCGACCGGCCTTCTTCATGGTGCTAGAGGCGAGCTTCACCTCCCCTCCCTCCGATCGGGCCTAAAGTGGTGCAAGGCTGCTCCCTCTTCCCCTGCGATGCGACTGCCTCTATGGTAGTTCCGTCTCTTCGATTTTTCGGCGAAGTCAAGCATTGCTGGCAAGCTCCTCTTGCTCAGTTCAGTCTTAAATCAACTCCTACAACCTTTAATTTGATCAATTTCAACATATTAAGCTTTTGATCAAAGATTAGAAAATTGGGTTAGAATTTAGTAAAAATTGGGATTTTGCTTGATAATGAGTTAGTTTGTAGAAATTGAGTTGGGAATTGAAGAATTCATGAAAATATGAACATTTTGATGTGTTGATTATGAATTTCTAGCGATGACGATTTTCCGACCACCATCTGTGGCGGTTCCGGCGGCTGCACCGGCGAAGCTCCGGCGATGCATTAAAAGGCAGAATCCTCTCCCCGACGCGGTGGACGCAACCCTATAATTAGAATTTTCATCCGCAGGTCAGTGCTTATTTTATACATTAATTTAAATATTTATGAAGTTTAAATAAATGAAATTTTTATTGAGTAATTATGATTTTAATTAAATATAATTGTGAAAATTGTTAATCTGGAATTAGTCAAGTAAATTGGTTTTCGAATTGAAATTAGTTATATATTTAATGACTTAGTAAGGTTGAGTAAATTAAATTAAAATGAAGAATGTTGTGCTTAAAAATGTATTTCTGCCTTAAATTGAATTAGGAATCAAACTTTAATTTAGTCTATGTATAAAGTACTAGTAAATTGAATTGTTAAATAAATTAATTTCAGTTTGATTACAATTATGAAGTTATTTGGTAGTTAAATATTAATGATGTATTGGTATATATGATTTATACATGTTTGATTATATGGTTAAATTATGGTTATGGATTGAAATTATAAATTATGATTGATGTTGATGAATGGAGGATGGAAAATACATTGTGTTGGCTATCCGTGGATTTGGGCTGTGAATTGATGTCTAATTATGTGTTTTTGATAATAGTGAAAGTTTCATTTATAGAGGAAATGCTGTCGAAATTTTATTAATTATGAATGAGCCAGTAATGAATTAGTGTTTAACGTTTGATTAATGAAATGTAATAAAAAGTAGACTTGTAAATAATTTTAAGTACCATAAGATTATATGCAGCTCTTATATTAAATGCAATGAAGGAATGAATATTTGAGTATGTGTATCAAATATGGAAAATGAATTATTTTATGATAAATATGTTATGATTAATTATGAATTATAAAGGTTTAGTATAATTATAAACCAAGCATTTATTATGTTATTAAGAGTATTTAAGAGAAAATAAGTTTTATGATGAATTTTATGAATTAAGAAAGAAAGAAAGATGTGTTTTGGGCTCTAATACACTTAGTATGAATCTATAGTATTATTTGATTATTATGTAAGATGAGCATGCTCAGCTTAATGCCACTATGATATATTATGAGCTATGATCATATGCTAGGCTCTGGATGCCTTATGTTTGGGCGGACGCGCTCATTATGTATGAGCAGGCTTGAATGCCTTTATGATATGGTTGGCGACCTAAGGCCATTATGTATAAATTTATGAAATCTTATCTGCTTCATTTTCTTCTAGGTATATACGAGCCCTTAAGAAAATTATCTTTTTAAGATAAGGAAATTAAGCTATTAAGTTATGATATATGACTTAGTTTATTTATGTTCTAAATGTAAGAATATGTAGTTATGGTAGTAAGTGAATTATAAAATATGTTAATAGGGTATTTAAATTTAAAATGTATGCCTGATTATGAATTTAATAAATAAATATCAAAGGTAATATATACATATATATAATATGCTATATTGCGGACTTAAATGTTTTTAAGATTTAATGTATATTGTGTTATGGTTTAGACACCAAAAATTAATGTATATATAAGTACTACTGAATTTTATACTCAGCACGTGGAATTTCTCACACGTAGGTTGAAGAATGTAGATAGTCATGATTCAGAACTCCAGCATCAGCATTAGAGGTGGGGGAGTATATGTCAGTTGACTTGAGCATGGAAGTACGTAATATTTGACATGTGGTATAAAAAATTTTAATTGGAATAAATGTATTTTGAAATTTGAATTGTATTTATATAATTTAAGTAAACATAACTTTTATTATTTTAATTATACGATAAATTATCTATTTGGATATTAGGTATTATGATTTAAGATTGTGTATTCAAAGTTGGGCTTTATATCCTATTATGTGAAAGTGATATGTTTTGATGCCAAATTAAATATATTTTATGAATTCCATGATTTATTTCTTCCAAGTTTTATTTATAGTTTATTTAATTATTTAAATGATTTACTTATGGTATTAATATTTATGATTTTACAACTTAAGTGAAAAGATTATTACCAAAACTTTTCTAATTATTAAGTTTTCCGTAATTACATTAAACATAAATAATATTTATACCTCTTGATGAATAAAACTATTTTTTTATATTTGGTTATAATAGAGAAAAGCAAGTTTTTAAGTCTAAATGGATTTTGAATATAACATCATTTTATTAAGCTGTTTTTTTTATACAAATAAGTAATAAATGAATGTGTTAAGCAATCAGGTGTCTCTGGCATATAATGTGACACTCACTGTCTAGTTCTACAGGACCGGGTAGGAGATGTTTTAAGTAGAGTAGTTTTAAAATACTCATATTCATCAGGAAGTGATCCCAACGACATTAAAGCCAAATCTTCGTCTTTGTATGTCTCATCAAAATTCATCAGATCAGCCACCAACTGATTGAAATTTGTGATGTGATCATTCATCATGGTACCAGGAATATAAGTAAAGCGAAATAATCTCTTCTTTATGTTTTATGTAGAACTTATTTTGACTGTTTTTCTTCATAAATTTTTCCTCCAATGGCTTCCACAATTTATTTGCAGAATTCTCTTTCAAGAATGCATACTTCTGCTCTCTAGAAAGACACGAGCGAATTGTACCACATGCTAACTGATTCATGGTCTTCCACTCTTTCTCCTCCATCTCTTCTGGTTTCTCCTCTTCAATAGCAACATCTAGACCTTGTTCAAAGAGAGCGTCTAGAAGTTCACTTTGTCACATGCCGAAATGGCCAGTCCCATCTAAAATTTCCACCGTAAATCTGGCATTTGTCAAAGCATTCCTGACTAGAACAGATGAAGAGGAAGTTGACACCGTAGACGTGGAAGTTTTCTTATCATCAACCATTTTTGCTACAAATTCTATTTAATAGCTTTCAAAGACAATATCCAATAATCAAGAATCTTTTCTGATGTGGCAGATCAAACCAAGCTACAACCATAAAGTATATTCAGAAACCTTGGCTCTTATACCAATTGTTGTGGAACTGTTGCTATTTTAACAATTACTATTCACCCTAATAAAATAGCGTCAAAAATAAATTGGACAATGAAAAACTATAAAATAGACAAATAAGGACACTTACAAATTTAACGAGGTTTGGTCAAATTTGTCAACGTCCTCGAACACTACTCAATTTAATATTTCTCTAATTTAGAAATATTACAAATAGAGAGAAGAGACAATTAAGCCAATTGATGGGCTATTTTTGTTCTCAACTTTTGGAATATTAAACATAGTGTTCTTGATATATTCATTGCTTATGATAAGGAAAAATTGCTTCATCTTGCTCAGTTTTATCCTAATGAGTTTTCGTCGGTATAACTTAGTGTTCTTGATAATCAATTAGAGACATATATCATTGATATGAAGTCCAAATACAAGTTTTCAAGTGTGATTGGAATTGGTGATCTTGCTGAGAAAATGGTAAATGTAAAGAAACATATTCTGCATCCATTAGTTTACAAGCTTATAACGTTGGCTTCGGTATTACCTATTGCAACTGCATTTGTTGAAAAAGCATTTTTTGCCATAAAGATTTTGAAGAATCGATTACGTAATAGAATTAGAGATCAATGGATGGCTGATTGTTTGATCATTTATATTGAGAAAGATATTTTTTTTATAAAGTTGATAGTGACATGATTATACAATGTTATCAAGACATGAAGACTCATAGAGAACAATTGTAATTTTTTTTTATTTTGTAATTTTTATTAATGTAAGTGGTGTTATAGATATTTCTTATTAACTACTAAATTTAACTATTTGAAACTTTTTTTATGTTATTAGTCATTTTATTTTTATGGAAAAAATATTAAAATTTTTGCCCCCCGATTGTAAATCTTGGCTTCGTCTGTGACATCTAAAATCCGGTTTCATAAAAACAGAATCTTAAGGGCCACATTAGGTTTAACACCGAAGTGTTAAGCCGGTATACTTAATACTTGACAATTTAAAAATCCATTCTTTCAAAACACTTCTATAATTCAACCACAACTCAACTACATTTTTTTTTTCAAATTTATTTTCCCAACAGATTTCATAAAAATTCAACACAAATAATGAATCAATTCCTTTTTAATTGAAAGCATTTAAGATATTAATTACATGCCATAAAATATTCTGACTTTAAAAATAAAACTGTTTCCAAATATCCAGTTCATAACATTCTAACTTAAATAAAAGTATTCTAATGCTTTAATTATATTTACATGCCCCTAGATTTTCCTAAAGACTGAATTAAAAGAGAGACTGTTTGAAGACTGACTGTCGTAGAATAAGGGGCCTCTGAAAAGTCTGATGCTCACTGTGGACCGTCTACCCCGAATCAGCAACCTGTGTGTGACAAGTCAACGCGCTAAGCATAAAGCTTAGTGGTGCTTATTTCCCATTTATAGGAGGGAAATACACATAAGCAATTATAATACCTCATATTATCATACATAGTATTTATTCAAAAACAGACAGTATAATCATAATATAACATATTTCAGACACGTAATATAAGTATTCACAGTCAACATGCCTAATTAAAATCCAATAATCATGTATCACTAAATTAGACATACTTAATCATGAAATCACATATATTCATAAGGCAGTATAATTATTTATTTATTTAATTTATATATAAAAAAACTATATTTTTAATTAGGCCTTTAGCATGCTTAGAAAAATCAAATAGTGGACAGAGAATTTCATAATAAATATACGGCCCGAAAGCCCATATAATATCATACGACCCGTCGGTCGGAATTAAATGGCCATATCCTGAAAATGAGGTTCGTTAGCCCCTATAAAAATTGGAGTTTGTTAGCTCCTATAAGACACTGCGTGTCACAAATAGACAATATTGTATTTCCTATGACATGTCATACCTCTATACAACTCTCACTTAACCAAGTAGACCAAGGCCGATAAAAATATTTATTTTAATTAATTCATTTTATAATTCATACATAACAGTATTCATAAATAAAATATTCAGTCTTAATATTACACCGGAATATTTTATTACAGGAAAAAAATATTCTCTTTCATAAGACTTTTGGCGATCTGAAGCCTCATTTAGTCTACTCTGAATCAACTAAACTTTTTCCTCTATATCTCTGATCAAATCTGACCCAATGATCTTCCCCTCGCTCAACTTTGTCCAACAGAGAGGTGTTCTACACCTCCTACCATATAATGCCTCAAATGGAGTCATCTGAATACTCGACTGGTAGCTGTTATTATAAGCAAACTCAATCAAGAACATATACTTTGCCCAACTGCCCTCAAACTCTATAACACAGCTACGAAACATATCCTCCAAAGTCTGAATGACCCTCTCAGACTGACCATCAGTCTGAGGATGATAAGCAGTATTGAAGTGCAACCGTGTACCCAAAGCCTCATGCAACTTAGCCCAAAATCTAGAGGTGAACATTGGTTCTCGGTCTAAAATGATAGAGGAAGGAACACCATGCAATCTGACTATCTCCTCAATGTATAATTGAGCATATTGATCCAATGAGAAATCTGTCCTCACAGGTAAGAAATGAGCTGACTCAGTCAATCTGTCCACTATAACCCAGATAGAATCCTTCTTCTTAGGCGTAAGAGGCAACCTAATCACAAAATCCATAGTAATGAGATCCCATTTCCACTCAAGCACTGAAATCGGATGCATAAGACCGGCTGGAAACTAATGCTCAGCCTTAACCTGCTGACAGACCAAACATCTAGATACATACTCTGAAATACTCCTCTTAAATGATGGCCACCAATTGAAACCTCTAAGATCATGATACATCTTAGTACTACCCAGATGCATGGCATAAGAACTGACATGAGCCTTATCAAGAATCATCTGTCTCAACTCAGGAATCTTTGGCACACAAATACTATTCTCAAAATATAAGCAACCATCACCTTTAATTTGAAATCTCTTCTTCTTACCCTCTAAAGTCAGCTTCTTCCATTCAGCAATCTGATCATCTAAACTCTGAGCATCTCTAACCTGCTTAATTAAGCTTGATCTAACCCTCAACTCTGTCTCAATAGAGCCATCATCCCTCAATGACATAACAGCAAACATAGCCCTCAAAGCAAACATAAAATTCCTACTCAAAGCATCAGCAACTACATTAGCCTTACCCGGATGGTAATCAATCACACAGTCATAATCCTTAAGCAGCTCAATCCATCTCCTTTGTCTCAAATTCAACTCTTTCTGTGCAGGTAGATACTTCAAGCTCTTGTGATCGGTGTAGATGAAACACTTCTCACCATACAGATAATGCCTCTATATTTTAAGAGCAAAAACAATAGCAGCAAGCTCTAAGTCATGAGTGGGATAATTCTTTTCATAAGGCTTAAGCTGCCTAGAAGCATAGGCAACTACCTTACCTTCTTGCATAAGCACACAACCAAGACTATTAAGTGAAGCATCACTGAAAACCACATAGTCTTTACCAAAAATCGGCCGTGTAAGGATAGAGCCTCAGTAAGCATAGCCTTTAACTTCTCAAAGCTAGTTTGGCATTTATTAGTCCACTCGAACTTAGCATTCTTGTGCGACAACTTTGTTAAAGGAGCAGCAAGAAGAGAAAACTCTTTGACAATCTTCTATAATACCCAACCAGCACAAGAAACGTAGAATCTCTATAGCATTCTTAGGCTACTTCCAATCAAGAACTGCCTCTATTTTCTTCATATCAACTCGAATACCATTGGCTGAAACTATATGACCCAAAAATGCTACCTCATCAAGCCAGAACTCACACTTACTGAACTTGGCATACAACTGCTTATCTCTCAGAGTCTGCAAAACTATCCTCAAGTGCCTATCATGCTCATCCTTAGTCTTAGAATAGACTAAGATATCATCAATGAAAACCACTGCAAACTGATCTAGATAGGGATGAAAGATCCTATTCATCAAGTCCATAAAAGCAGCTGAAGCATTAGTCAACCCAAAAGGCATGACTAAAAACTCATAATGGCCATATCTTGTCCGGAATGCAGTCTTAGGAACATCTTTCCTCCTAACTCCCATCTGGTAATACCCAGATCTCAAATCAATCTTAGAAAAGACACTTGTCCCCTTCAATTGGTCAAACAAGTCATCAATATGAGGCAATAGATATCTATTCTTAATCGTCAACTTGTTCAGCTGTCTATAATCAATGCACAATCTCATAGATCCATCCTTCTTCTTAACAAACAAAACTGGAGCACCCCAAGGAGATACACTAGGGCGAATGAATCCCTTATCAAGCAACTCTTGAAGCTAAACCTTTAATTCCTTTAACTCAGCAGGAGCCATCCTATAAGGAGCAACAAAAACTAGAGCAGAACCCGTAATTACATCAATACCAAACTCAACCTCACGATCCGGAGGCAACCCAGGAAGCTCATCAGGAAACACATCGGGAAAATCACACATAGTGGGTATGTCACTCAAACTAGGCTCCTCATGCTTAGACTCAAGCACATAAGCAATGAAAGCACTACAACCCTTTTGAATCAAGCTCCTAGCCTTAACAGCTGAAATGACATTAGAGAGATAATCTGATCTCTCACCCACAACCACTACCTCAATATCATTAGCGGTCTTAAGTATGATTCTTTTAAGCCTACAATCAACCATAACCTGATGTCTATACAACCAATCCATGCCTAATATCACATCAAACTCTCTAAAGGACAATTCAATCAAATCACTAGGAAAAATGTAGCCATGAATATCAATAGGGCAGTCTCTAAACACCTTGCTCATAATCACACTAAGTCCTAAAGGATTAGTCACCTCAATATCATGCTCTAACATATCAGCCTTAATACCACACTCAATGCCCATGGGAATGCATATATATGAATGTGCGGAACCCGGATTTATCAATGCATGTACATCGAATCCAAAGATAGAAAATGTACCTGTAATGAGGTCCGGAGCATCCTTCTCCTCATGAGCTCTGACTGCATAAGTACTGGCAGTTGTCCTACCCTTAGGTCTGCTAACTGTCTCCGATGCTGATCTCTGCCCAATTGTACCCACTGAATCTGTACGACCTCTACCTCTGCCTTTAGATACAGCTGGAGCAGAGCTCTCTGACCGAGTTTGAACCGTGGTAGTGAAACCCATCAGAGAATATCTATATAGATGATTTGTAGAACCATATCTGAAACAAGCACCCATGACTCTACGACACTCGCCTGTGTGTCTCTTACCACAATGAGCACATGTAGGATACTCACTTCGACTAGACCCTCCGGTACTGGCTACAGAAGTCGACTACAGAGTAGATCTAAAAGATGAAGTACCACGACCATGACCTCTACCCGGTCTATGCCCTGATGACTAAACTGACCTCTGCCTCTTATCCCCCGACTGACTGTTAAATCGACTGCCTGACTGACTTTGAGGTCTCTTGAACTGCTGGGATCTAGACCTCCTATTTTGCTAGTCAGTCCTAATCTCCTCAAGCTCCAGTGCTGCAGATACTAAAGTAGAAAACTCAGTGTGATGGTGAGCTACCAAATGCATCCTCAACTCGTCATGCAGACCTTTTCTAAACTTCTTGCATCTCTCCTCCTCAGAAGGCACCAGCTCTCTAGCATACCTACTCAGCCTAACAAACTCTCGCTCATACTCTGAAACAGTCATCCTACCCTGTCGAAGCTCCATAAAATCAGTCTTCCTCTACTCTACATATAAATCTCCAACATACTTCTTCTTGAACTCAGATAGAAAGAAGTCCCATGTCCTCCTATGGACATCCACAGATCGGGAAACTGTATCCCACCATTGGTATGCTTCCTCCTTAAGTAAAGATACTGCACATACCAAACAATTAGTAGGAATACATTGCATCTGCTCAAAGATCCGCTCAGTACTCTCTAACCAATACTCTGCAGCAGATGCATCATCTGACTTTCGGCCTTTGAACTCGATAGCACCATATTTCCTCAACCTCTCAATCGATGGCCTAGGAGTATGAACATAAGCTGGAGGAGCTGCAGGTGTTGCACCAACAACCTGCCTCAAGGGGATTTTGATTATAGGTTGAGATTTATTAATTTTAGTTTAGAATTATATTAATTAAGGATATTAATTACTAATTTTGGTATTTGATTGTTTTGTGGTTGATAGATTTAATTATTTTTAGGGATGATATTGGTAGTTAATTAGTTAAATTGAGTAGTTATAGTGGTTAATTATTTATAGGAGGTTGATTTATTATTTTGGTTGATTTTATTATATTTAGAAGGTATATTATTAGAATTTTGGTGAATT
>CANUEX010029493.1:0-12922 GCA_948099535.1 Jatropha multifida | reverse complement strand
GCCTAAAATGACTTCATTTAGTGTGTTTTGGTTGAACCCATGTTATTGGACCTTAGGGCAGCCTATTTAGATATGTTTCATTAGGGTTAGGTTTGCTTGAGGCATATAAATAGCCTCCTTAACATGTAAAACGGGAAGTTGGTTTTTTATCACAAACTTGTGGCTGCTTGTTTTTTTCTTTGAGTGGGGAGTTTGTCTTCTTCACTTGTTGCATCAAGAATTGATTACTTATCAAGATTTCATCTTGTGGTGTTTTTTTTCTTGTTGTTTCTGCCCTATAATCCACGTTCTCAATCCTTGTTGTTTGGGGGTTTGGTAGGGAAGGGATTGTCTTTGGTTAGTGTTCTTGCTTGAATTGCTTGCTGGAATTTCAGATTGCATGCTAATCTTGGGGTTTCTACATCAGGACTCTAATGAGATTCCTCCAAGGGGGCGTAAACGGTTTGCCTAGTCCCTTGGTGCATGTTGACCTTATGTTGATAGGGTAGGACTTTTATTTTTGATTTTGATTTTTTTTATGCAGCCCATATTTTTTATAAGGGCTTCAACGCCAATAGTCAAGTCAAGTAATTAGTGAACTTATGAGAGATGCTTATAATTAGTTTCTTCCATGATGTATAGAGGGTTCAGTTGACACGCATTTGGTTTTGACACTCTAGATAGTGTATACGCACAGGAGTGATGCACATAGATAGATGACAGAGATAGATGCTTGAATATAGGGCTTTTGTGATTGTCTTTTTACATAGCTTGTACTGATTTAAGATACGTAAAAAGGGAATCATTTTGATGCTTTGATAGGAAATTTAGTTTTATCCTTTATGATATCCACAGGTCAGGTTACCACCATCGCTCGACATCGGCAACCATAGTCCCTAGCAGTTCCACCTCCTCTTTCCTTTTTCCTGGAGACAGACTCATTCCCAAGCCCAAAGGGATAGGTCTCTCATAGATGTTTCTCCTACGCAAAGCAAACAAGGACAACCTCCTCCAAAGGGATGTTCCTCATCCCTTCTCTTTAATTTTTCTATCAGTTATTTAGTTGTGGAGAACTCTTTGTGTTTAATTGATAATTCCACATTGAGGACAATGTGAGGGGTTAGTGTGGGGGAGGAATTTGATTTTGGAAGTGCCTTATTTGTGCTTTGTTTGTTTTTTTTTTTAGTTTTTATTTTTAAGTATTTCATTGAGCACTTAGTGTTTATCCTACTTAGTCCATGGGAATTTTGGTTTTCAAACTCCTTTCTTGTCTTAAAAGTATGATTAATATTCTCTTTTGAACTCATGAGAAGAATTCTCTGTCCTTTAACTAATTTCTTTTACATTAAATTGACTTTTTGGACTTTAGGCAAGGTAATAGTAGTCTTCACTATAGACTTCCATCTTCTCCATACCATAGATAGCATCCCTTAATCATTCTATTTTGTACAAATCATTTAGACTTCATTAATAGGTGAAACTTTTAAATTGCTTGTGCATAATTCACTGTTGTTCATGATTCAAAACTTTGTTCAACTTATTTAAAGTACTACTCTTGGGTATTAGTGTATGATTTGGATGGATGGAAGGTGCAAATCACGCAAAGCGATGTAAAAGGCGAGGAATAAAAGAGAACGAAAAAAGCGGTAATGCACATAAGTTCTCTAAAAGTTGAAAAAAGAAAAAAAAGAGAAAAAAAAAAGAGAACGAAAAAAGCGGTAATGCACATGAGTTCTTCAAAATTGCAACAAATAAATGAAAACAAAGAGTGGAGAAGGCACCTTCCTTTCTTTTGAAAAAAATTACACCAAATCCTAGAGTATTGTGCTTTGGTAGGTTAACCTTATGTTTTAAGGTGTAACAACTTAAATTCTTATGGAACCTAATATGTTGTGTGCATAAATTTTCAAGTCTTTGTGTTTTGTACTTAAAGTTATGCTTTGAGGTTGTTATATATTGGTATGGGGTTAATGGAATAAAACAATGATGATTATTACCTTACTTGCTTTTCTTTCCAAACTTTCAATCTTTTGTTAGAGAATGCTGTTATAGGGTGGAGTGAATTTCTATGTGGGTCTAATTGAGAATTTAGTCATGCTTGAGGACAAGCATGGAATAAGTGTGGGGTAATTTGATAGGTTGTTAATTTAGCATAAAATATCATTTGTTTGATTATTGTCTATGGATAATTTTTAGTTGAAATGAGGATCTTCATTTAGTTTTCATATTTTCAATAGGTTATGCTAGATTCGTTGAAAAGGAAGCTTTGGAGATTGATTTCTTAAAGTTTTTTATGAAGCAATCAAGTTAGAGCTAAGTCCTTAAAAAGCCTTCTGGAAGTTTTTAGCTAGTGCTTGGGCAAGCGTAAAGCGAGATTAGCCCAAAGGAGAATAAAGTCCCTGGAAGTTTTTGGATAGCGCTTGGGCAAGCTCGACAGAGGTGGATCCACAATAGAGCGAAACCTACTGGAAGTTTTGAGATAGCACTTGGGCAAGCGCTATGGAGTTGAGTCTGAAGCTGAGCGAAACTTACTGGAAGTTTTTGAATAGCGCTTGGGCAAGTGCTACAAGGACGAGATCTGAACTTTTGCAGAATCTTGCCAGCTATGAAAATATCTTCTAGAATGTGAGCTAGCCCACTTTTTAAGGGATTTAACAGATACTCAATTTAAATATTTAGATATTATTTTTAGGGTTTCTTTCCTTCATTATATATAAGACCATATAGCTTGTAAAGAGGATATTGTTATCTCCTCTCTTGATTTCTAAACAGTAGTATTTTATTCTTTTTTTTCTCCATAGCCATGAGCGACTAAACTTATTTTTTCAGTCAAGGGTTGATTTCAAGAAGGGATTCTTCAAGACTGTGAGATCTAAATGCGATAAGTTTATTCTTTAATTTCGATTGGTTTTTGTATGTTTTCTGAATCTAATGAGAAACTCCATCTCTATTGTTTTCTTATTGTTTATTCAATATGGGCCCATTGTTTCATCCAATAGGAAAGCATATAGCTATCAACAAAATTGAGATTCTTATTGTCTAACTAAATTGAATAAGTAGCGAATAATATAATTTGATTGTGACCAGACCTTTAGATTATATTATGAAAACTCACAATCTATTTTAAATGAACTACGTTTGTAAGTTTGTTGAATAGGGCAGGGTCTTCCGGGTTTTTATTGCTGCTAGTGAATTAAATTCTATCACTTGTTTATGGTTGTTTGCTAGTTAGGGATTATTCTAGCGCTTGTCTATTTAATCTAATATTACGGAAAGATTTTTCGAAGGCGCTTGTCCAAAGATTATAACCCGTAAGTCTTTCGAATTATCGAATTTTCTTTGTATCAATGATCAATCAAGAGAAACCCATACTATGAATCATCCTTGGTTGAATCATTTCTTCTATTGATTTCAATTATTTATTTTATCACTCTCTGGTTATCTAATTATTTTTTCAATTGCTACTTTAATCAAACCCCCCCTTATTTATTTATTTGTTTTATTAATTCGTCTCAATTTAAAAATCAGCTTTTATTAGTCTCTAGGGTTCAACCCTTCTCACCCTATCTACAAATTGTTTAGTATAGGAAGAGTAGGAATTATTTTTGGTGGTCTCGACACCCATCATTGCCCTAAATTTTGTCTAGGCCACCCTTTCAAATTTTCGACTTAGCGGGCTTCTAATTTTGCCTAAGCTACCTACCCTTGTAGGTTTTCAGCTTAGCTTGATTTATTTTAATTTTTGAATTTTTTTTACATTGGCACAGAAAATCTAAAATTTTCAAAAGGAGTATGGTAAAAATGTTTTATTATTTTTGTGACCCCACCTATAGATTGGGCTGCCTATGTATCTTGTACTTTTAGAATAGATTTTCAGAATTAGGTCATTGTAGTTCGGCCTTACAGTGACATAAGGATTGGGATTTCTGGTGCTAATGTCTGAATGCATTCACACAATGTAGCTTTTGAGTTGATCCAAGTTGCATGGATTAGTAAACTCATTGCTATCTATGTCTGATAAGATGATGCCACCTCCGGAGAGGATTTTCTTCAGTAAGTAGGGTCTGTCCAGTTTGGCTTGAATTTACCCCGGGGATTTTGCACAAGAGCTTTGATTTGCTTGAGTACAAGACAACCTTGTTCGAGTTTCTAATCTTAGATTCTCTTGTTGATGTGCTTGGCTATTCTCTGCTGGTAGCTCTAAATCTGATTGAGACCTTGTAGCTTTTTCTAGTAAATAACATTCAATAGATTGTGATAGCTTTGGACCTATTTAGTTTTGAGCAATTGACTTTCTCTTATTACCCTAGCTTATCTAATCTACACTTCAATAGGGAGGACTGCTTCCATCCCATATATAAGTGAGTAAGGTGTTACCCTAGTCGGCGTCTTAATGGAGGTTCTATATCCCCATAAGGCAAATGGCAGCTATCCATGCCAACTTCTATAATTGTGAATCATCTTTTGAAGGATGTTCTTGATGGACCTGTTTGCCACTTCAACCGCTCCACTGGTCTGGGGCCTGTATGGTGAAGAGAGATAGTGCTGAAATCTATACTTAGTCATTAGAATGGAGACTTCTTTTTGGAAGTGAGAACCATTGTTATATGATCTCAAAGGGACCCGGTACCTACATATGGTGTTTTGCTGGATGAATTGAGCTACTCTTCTGGAGTTCAAAACATGATGGGATGCAGCTTCCACCCACTTAGTGAAGTAGTCGATGGCTACTAGGTTGTACTCATGCTGATTAGAGGACTTTGGAGTGATTTTGCCAACTACGTCAACTCCCCAAGTTGCAAAGGGCCATGGTGTTGTGACATGGTGAAGAGCCAAATTTTTGATACTTTTGACACTTTTGAACAAATTTTTTTTAGTTTGATTGCATGATCAGCCAATAATAACCCTGATTGGTGATCTTATATGCTAGAGCCATTTCGTTCATGTGGGGGCCTTCTTCTCTGCCGTGGACCCATTCCATAATCTGCTGAGCTTCTTTTTTAGTTACAAACTTGAGATGTGCCTGGTTTCATGTCTGTTTGTACAGGATTCCATCCTTATAGAAGTAACTCTTTGAGAGTTCCCAAAGGGTCCTCTTGTCAGACATAAAGACACCTTCAGGGTATTATTGCTTTTCTAACCAAGTTTGAATATCCTAGTACCAAGGCTTACCATTAGTGAGCTGGAGGTTGCAGTAGTAGGCTGGCTGTTGGTGAATCTAGATTTTCAAAGGTTTGATGACCATGTCGGGGCTGGCATAAACCATGGAGGCAAGTGTTGCTAGTGCATCGACAAACTGATTTTTGGTTCGAGGCAAATAGTGGAATGATATATCTTTGAACTATTGAGCTAACTGATCTAAGCGTTGGAGGTATGGAATCGAACACTGCTCTTTGATCTTCCATTTCTTAAGTTCATGATAGACTATTAGGATAGAGTCCCCATAAACCGTTAGATGTCTGATCTGAATACTCAGAGTTGCTTCTAGTTCGGCGATATAAGCTTCATACTCTGCTTCATTATTAGTGACCTGGAATGTCAACTTAATGCTGAAGGGAAATCGCTCTCCATCCAGGGTTACCAAGACCACACTGATGCCATAACCCTGATGGTTAGCAGCCCCTTTGAAATACATCTTCCACTGATCTATCTGAATCTGTATGATGTCCTCATTCAGGAATCTGATGTTTGCTACATCAACATCACTGTGAGATATGACTAAGTGATCTGCTGTCACACTGCCTTTGATTGCTTTCTCCACAAAAAATTTCAAGTCAAATGCTATAAAGACAGTAGCCCATTTAGCCATCTTATTGTCTAGAACTGGCCTCTCCATAAGGAATTTTAAGGGACTCTAGTCAGCGATGATGTGGTTAGTGTAGGAGCAAAGATAATGTTGGAGCTTAATGCAAACCCATGCCAGGGCTAGGCATAGCTATTCGATCTTACTGTACTTCAGTTCTATTTCCAACATTCGCTTACTCAGATAGTAAATGACATTTTCCTTATGAGAATATGGTGCTTCATGTGCTAGCATAGCCCCAATGGCTTCATCTGTTACTGATAGGTAGAGGAGGAGTGGCTTTCCAGGTCTGGGAGGCTGGAGAACTAAAGGGTTGAGTAAGTATTCTTTGATTTGTTCAAAGGCTTTCTGGCACTAGTCATCCTAAGTTTTTGTTGCATCTTTTCTCAGTTTCTTAAAGATTGGCCCACAGGTGTCTACTAGCTGTGAGATAAATCGACTGATATATTGAAGGCGGCCTAAAAACCCCCTGATCTCCTTTTTTATTTTAGGAGGTTGCATCTCGATGATGGCTTTGGATTTTCCTGGATCAATCTCAATCCCTCTCTTGGATACCATGTAGCCTAGGAAGATACTAGATGGAGCTCTGAAGAGACACTTGGCAGGGTCGAGTTTCAGATTGTATTGTTGGAGTTTGGAGAAGAATTGCTCAAGGGAAATTAGGTGACTTGGTCCGTCCCTAGTGTGGACAACCATGTCATCAACATATACTTCCACATTCTTATGTGTCAGGTCATGGAAGATCATAGTGGCCATCCTCCAATAAATGGCACTAGCATTCTTCAGACCAAATGGCATCATCCTGTAGTAGAAAGTACCCCATTCTTTGATGAATGAAGTTTTCGATTTATCTGTCTAATTCACCAGTATCTGATTATACACCGCATAAAGATCTATGATTAAATCACACTGGACCCTACCATTCTGTTAACAAGTAGGTCAGTATGTGGTAGAGGAAAGTCATCCCTAGGACAGGCCTTGTTTAGATCCCGGTAGTCAACTTAAATTCTGATCTTGCCTTCTTTCTTGAAAACTGGTACTATGTTGGCTAACCAAGTCGGATAATCAATGGGCTCGATGAAGTTGTTCTCCAGTAACTTAGCTATTTCCTCTTTGATTCTGAGAGAGATTTTTTATTTTTGCCTCTGGAGTTTCTGTTTCACTAGCTTGATGTGATCATAAGTGGGGATCTTATGAATGACAGTGTCAGGATCTATATCGGTCATATCACTGGCTGTCCATGTAAAGCAATCTAAATACTACTTGATGAGCTCTATCAATTCCTATTTACAATCACATTCATGCACAATAAATGTAAGCTTTTGTGCATTTTTTGTGCCAACGTTTATTTGTTCTTTTGTTATCTTTATTTCTTTTTCATTTTCTTTTTTTGTTTTGTTAGCAATCTCATTAAGGTGGAGAAAGGGTAACATGAAAACTGAAACTTTTTATTATTGACAAATGTACCATGATCGACACTTATATTGAGTTATAGAAAGAGGTCTACTTTTTGACAAGGAATACAAAGAAGACGTTGACGACTTGGTAGACTTTGAACTAGACTCTAACTCAAGTTCTATTTATGACTCAGGTTCAGGTTTAGGTAGAAGGAAGGTTGATTACTCTACACGCTCCTCCAGCTACCGATTCTGTAAAGTTTCTTAGATGGGCTGTATAAGGTTTGTGGGGTCTAGTTTCACTTGATTAGTAATCATGCAGGGGTTGAAGAGAGATGTCTCCATATTGTCCTCCTAATCAGTCTGGAATTTGAAGAGAGACTCACGGTTTGCTACTGAGAGCCTAGCATCAAAGAGAAGTTCAAAACCAGGGATTAGTCTTTTGGTTAAAGGGCAATACCATGGTTCTTGAAAGAAATAATAGGGTTCTGATTTCTCTTCTTTGGTAAAGTAACTGTTAAGGGTTTTGAAGTATGGGCGCATCAGAATGTCCCTTGTTTCACCTCTCATTATCGCCTTCTGCTTGGCGTTTTCCACCTCCTCTCAGTCTTTATCTGTCATCTTGAATCCAAGAACAAAAGGAGGTTCAGCAATCGAATATTTAGTAAAGGATGCCATACCCTACTAGTTGTGGCCAGTCCCATTCTTGAAAAGTAATGCATGGTCCTTAACATGTTAGCCACCATAGGGTTATTATAGAGATCAAAGTCTATCGGGAAGATTTCTTTACCCGGCTCTGCCTCGATAAATTAAATTGAATCGAAGGAGAACCATAAGAATGGGTAGACTGTTGACTTGGGCTGAATTTCAAACAGTGGGGCCAAAGAGGGGATTTTTGATTTTCCTGCCAAGTCTCCTTTGATTGTTACCACTGCGTTGCCACGAGAGAATTTTAGCTTTTGATGTAAAGAGGAGGATACTGCCTTAGCCTTATGAATCCATGGCCTTCCTGGAAGTAGGTTGAAGCAGGTCGGGACTTCCACTACCTGGAAGGGGATGGTCATTACTGCAGGCGCACACCCTACACTTCTTGTATGGTGTTGTCATATGGCCTCACTATTTGATCAGAAGGCATAAAATCATCAGCAGTTAACCCCAGACAACTGGCTACATTTATAAGATAGACATTCAGTGCTGATCCGTTGTCTACTAGAACCATAGACACTATTTTACTCCTGGCTTGGACTATGACATAGAGAGCATGGTTGTGATGTCCTCCAATAGGGACCTCATGGTCCGAAAAGTAGAGAGCCATTGCTAGAGGGTTTCTTGTGATGGAAGCCACCAAAGCTTCTAAAGTGATATCAATAGTTGTCTGACACTGATTCATTGCCTTTACCAGAGCTTGGTTGTGTACGAAGGAAGACTAAACAACCCCTATATAGAAATGTTGGCCTTAGTTTTCTTTAGTTGTTTGAGAACTAGATTCTCAGGCTGGGGTTCGGAGCTTAAATTCAGCATGTCCTTGGCCAAGGTGGCTAGACTTCTTGTATGGTGTTGTCATATGCCCTCACTATCTGATCGGAAGGCATAAATCTTCAGCAGTTAACCCCAGACAACTAGCTACCTTTAGAGGATAGACATTCAGTGCTGATCCGTTGTCTACTAGAACCATAGACAATGTTTTAATCCTGGCTTGGACTATGACATAAAGAGCATGGTTGTGATCTCCTCCAACAGGGACCTCATGGTCCGAAAAGTAGAGAGCCATTGCTAGAGGGTTTCTTGTGATGGAAGCCACCAAAGCTTCTAAAGTGATATCAATAGTTTTCTAACACTGATTCATTGCCTTTACTAGAGCTTGGTGGTGTACGAAGGAAGACTGAATCTACCCTTATATAGAAATGTTGGCCTTGGTTTTCTTCAGCTGTTTGAAAACCAGATTCTCAGGCTTGGGTCCAGAGTTTGAACTCTTCATGTCCTTGGCCAAGGTGGCTGGATTGGGTAAAGCTTTGGGAGGAGGAGATGGGTATTGTCTCCCCACTCCAGATGATGGCATTGATTTCCTCGAGTACATCATTCAGGTCTATGATGCAGCATGAGTTGTCCATGATTGGACAGATTAGGGAGGCCAAGTCAGAGTCTGGCTCCTGGTGAATCATGTGGAGGTTGTTTTGATTTTGGGGGAGTGGGTTAGTGTTTATGTTCGGTCTAGGTCAAATAGAGAGTATTTGGCCACTCTCCACCAAGTCCCGGATCTTATGTCTTAGGGTCTTGTAATAATCGGTCTTGTGCCCAGTTCCCTGATGGAAAGAGTAAAAGGAGTTAAGGTTGTAGTGTTTTCGAATTTAGTAGAGATTTGGGTTCCAGAGGCTGTATCAACTTGTCATCGATAACCATTTGGAAGATAAATGAGAGAGGAACCCCAAGATCCATGAACTTGTGTCTATCTGGTCGAGCAACTTGTCTTGGTGAGGGGGAGGTTGTTGTATTTGACCAGTTAGATTGGCCACCTCACCGCCTTTCTGAGGGGGAGGAACTGTGTGATAGCTGGTATGTGGATTCTTATATCTGGAGGAAGAAGTTTAATGGCCTGACTGGGTTAGATCCTCAATTTTAGTTACGGTGCCAATGAGTGCTCGAAAGTGTAGAAGATACTGAGTCCTGAGGTGACTCTGATAAGAGGGGAGTAAGTTCTTGACTATAATATCAATCTGTTCATGTTCTGAGGGACGATTGAGCATCTAGGCAACTTTAAGTCTCCATCTTGTATGAAAGGAAGAGAAGGATTCCCGAGCTCCCTGCTTGGTAGTCTCAAGATCTCTTCTGGTAATGTCAACCTCCACATTATGGTGATATTACTAGTTGAAGGCATTATTGATCTCATCCTAGGTCTTCTTCTTGGCATTGTCAAGGGCAACAAACTAGTGAAGAGCAGCACCAATGAGGGATTGCTAGAAGAGTTGAGCCAAGAGCTCATTATTCACACCAAGAGGAGTGAGGGCACCCAAATACAATTTTAAATGATTTTTGGGGGCATGTGGTGCCCTCAAACTTGCCCATGGCAATCATCTTGAATTTGGCAAGCAACCTGGCCTCTAGAAAGAGTGGTAGAGAGTCTACATCAATGAAGTCTTCATACTTCTTGATGTTTTTTAGAAATTTCTCAAAAGAGTCCATCTTCTCCATCATCTTCCTAACCTATGGAGATGCAGAATCATCCATTGTCTGGCTTGGGGTGGTAGTAGCATTGGAAGTGGCCCCTATCTCAGGAACTGATCCTTTGATAGTCTGATCGTCATTGGATGGAATAGTAGGCTGTTCATTAGATCCCCCGATTTTGTTGGGAGGAGCATTGCCATTCTAACTGGCAGTTATCAAGGTCCTTACTTCCCCAAAATAGTCTCTCTCTGGGCAGCAATGATATTCTGAAGGGAAGCATTTTGCTCTATTAGCATAGTCCAAAAATGGGTCTCTTGTTCTCAAAGCATCTCTTCCATCAGTGCTCTAAAATCAATGGGTAGAGGCATTATTGTTGTCATTCTCTGGTAGAAGCAAACAAAGAAGGGTCTTAATACATATCTGTTGTAGCAGTTCTCAAGATTATGCTTAGGTCAGTGAAACACGCACTGCCCAATCTAGGAGGACCAGACGACGAATGCCACATTCAGTGCCGGAGCACCATCTTATCTCACTTATTAATTCTAGATCATATATTAGAAGTGGCTATGTTTTCATAAGGAGGCAAAAATTTTTTTAAAAATAAGGTTTAAGGAAATTCTTACGAAAAAATCGAAAGAGTTTCTCCTAAAATTAACTCGCCACACAAAGAAAACATATACACTTCCAACATTTATATATATCTCCAAATCCCCAATACTCCAATTCAATACAACAAATCACAAGCACTTCTAAATATTCATCCATTCACTTAAGTTCCAACATATAATTTTACCATTCATTTAATGAAATATTTATTAACAATCATACATAATAAATTCACAAAAGATAATATTACTTAATTAATCATATATCTCATCAGATACAAATTGAATATTTACAACCTCAATTCTTTTTACAATATTCCTATACATGCCAAAATTACATTTCAAAACTTATCCTACCCTAAATCACAGTTTCTTCTCTGCTGCTACGCCTTTGGTCTTCAAGTAGCATCCACCTCTCACCACCTGCGCGTAATGAAAATCAACGCGTTGAGTAGAAGACTCAATGGTGTTAAATAATTATCGATAAAATAGCAAAGGATTGCCAAAGCAACAAATCTCAAATATAGTTTAAAATACTCAAATCAAATATATAATAAGTACCAAAGACGTACTAATTAAATTTAAATATTTTGAAAATCATAAAGAAGTTCATAATTTAACAAAAGTAAGAAAACTTCCATAATTGCGAATATATCTCCGATTTCATTATAACAAAATAAAATTTCATTCTTATATAAGGGCTCGTACATATAAAGAAAGAAATATAAATAGATTCGATTTCTGAATCACATAATTGTGGCCTATGAAAGTGCCACCACATATCACATAATAAGCGCGTCTGCTTATTCAAAAGGGCTGATAACCCTAGCATATGATCATAGCTTTCACATAACAGAATGGCCTGATAAGCCGAGCATGCTCACATATCAGAATAATTCTCATCTTACTACATTTTAATCGGGCATAGTAGAGCCCGAATCACAACCATTCTTTTACAAATAATCTTATTACTTATACATAAGTCATTTGCAAAACATCTCATAACTTAGTACTTATTATTTCAAAATTACTTAACTTACAACTTGTAAATACTTATCAAATCTTTCTTATGTTCCAAATCAAAATCATGTCTCTTAAATACACATACATACATAATTTTAAATACTAAGAAATCAATGTTTAAAAAGACAAAAACATGCCTTACCACCTTAGGGTGGTTTGGTCTCCTTAGGTCATCAAAAGGGGAAAGAATTCCCTTCCTTTAAACACCATAATTCAAGCTAAAAGTACTTAAACAAAGCATTAAAACCATCACTTAAAAATATTTAGTCTTAAAACTCATCTTTTTCACTTTCAAACTTTCTTTACGTTTTGGCAAAACTCTTAAACATTAAAATATAGGAAAGAGGTATTAACCATTATTAATTTACTTACTAATAAACTCATTTAAGTGGAAATCAAACTTAGAAATCAAAGGAGGCATAGTGTCCTTCACCTAACCAAGGTTCAGCCACTCCTCCAAATGCAAGGGGAAAATGTTTTCTTTTAAATTAACCACATTTTCTCAAAGATAACCCCACTCAAAACCACACTAAAATCAAAGAACACAAAAGCATGAAGCAAAAGTTCATGCACTTCCTCCTAGGGAGGTTTGGCCAAGTGAAGGGGAAAGAAGATATTAGTGCACTAACCTTCAAAATAAGCTTAAAGAAGCTTGGAGAGCCTCAATTCTTGGCTTTCTCCTTCCCTTTTGAAGAGGGTTCTCCAACTTCTTCAAAGTAGGAAAAATGCACATTAAAATAAAAAATTAACAAAAGAAATAGATGGAGCATGATTTAATGCATCAATTACAAGTCTAAACCTTAAATTCTACTTAATAATTCACAAAACTTAAGATTCACAACTTACTTGTATAGTAACTCCAAATTCCTTAGCTTCTAATTACCAAGTTCCACTTCTTCTACTTAATTCTTAAGGTTTAATTACTAATATTTGGTTTAATTCATGAAATTTGA